>OU342742.1:332802992-333055492 GCA_910589775.1 Avena eriantha | reverse complement strand
AAATAGTCTTACAATGTCGCCAATCAAAGAAGAGATCTACAATTACAAGTGGTGGAATATGGCTATGGTGGTGGAGAGATTAGATCTAAGTCTACTCCTCCGGCGGCTCTTCGGTGTTGTGGATGGAGATCTGGGGGTGGTTGATGGTCTCTGGAGCGGCCCTTTTATCATCACTTGAGGCCTCTTTATATAGGGGTCCCTTCATGAAAGTTGTTCTGTTTGACCTAGCGGTGTTGTTGGCAACTATACGGCCAGAACTATATGGCTAGAATTTTATTCCAGTCGTATAGTTGGTCGTTAAAGCGTCTGCCTCCTCTTCACGACTCCTGGTTTCTTTGGGTTGTTGGAAATCTTGTATTTTGACTTTAATGTATTGATTCCCATCATCAAACATCATTATCGGCGCAGGGAAAAATAGAAAGAAAGGATTGCATACCCCTTTGATCATTAGGCATTAGTGGCAGGGTTTAGAGAGATATTTCATCAAAAATATGAATAATATCTAGTTTAAATGTGGACGTAGATGGCTATATTTCAGAGCCATCAACCTCCCCAATCTTAAACTGGATCGTCCTCCAGCAAGAAAACCAAAACGAAAAAGGAACTCAGCATTTAAACTGAAATAATGAGATGATGAGCTTACTCATGATTGATAGTCTCAAGTTTCCTGCACTTTATAAATCTGAAAGACTTTAGCATAGATAGAGTAATGGCAAGCATATGATAAGGGTTTCATGCATCCTTATAGCGTAGCAAAATTATTTTTAACATGGATGATTCAAATGAGTAAACTTTATTCCATGTCATGTAATCAACTCATAGGCTTGCCTTTGAACAATAAAGTATAATCATGTAAAATTGAGAGTGTGAGTGTTGTCATGAAAAGCATATATACTAGAGTATCTCAATTATCCCACATCAATAAATCAAGACTCTTCAAGGACTACTTTTGTATTTATTCTCCTTCAAGAATTTCAGTTCTTAAGTAATTGAGAGCATGCCAAAGATTTTAATTAGTTTATCGGGTTGTGATGGACACTCGTGGCTTCACCAAGGTTTTTGTTCCTTTTGTACAATGATTACTCATAACAGCCATAGGAGTGATTCCATCATGAACACAGCTACCCGGGAGTGCCAAGAATCTTACCCATTATAGCATTGCTGCTACATATGTTTAATCAACTCATAGCCAAAGTCTAGGATTTTCCTCCATGAAGATCGTCCGTAGGCTAGCGGAGTTGTTGGCATCCCATGAAGTTTGACACGCATAAAGCTATATCATTCTTATGATTCACAAGTCAAACTTTGGCATGCTCACAAAACCTGCTAAACATTAATTCAATCGAACAATTCCTTTTAAAGAGAGCTACCAAGTCAACCATTATATTTCGTGGTGTTGAGTGTCTCTAGAACAAAGCCTTCAAGACTAAACACTACAATACCCAAGCCTTCAATTGTGAAACTTTTTATTATTACAATTGTTTAGCAATTTTTTAGGCAAGACTTGGTTAACTACAAGAGCTGGAACAAAACGTACCCAACTAAATACCCATGCAAATAAAATTTTAATACAATACAAATACTCACTCCACCAATATAATATCTCAACATTTACTACTAACTAGCATGGGTTTCTCAAGCTTCAAAAGTGGGGAGTCATAAGGCATACCTCTCATGTTTTGGTTCCACTTCTCTCTTCCTTTTTGATTCGTTTCTTGGAAACTCGAAGTCAATCACTCTACCTAGAAATACATGAGAACCTCGAGGTGATAAGAAAAGCAAGAGGGAAAATAAAGATAAATGGAGAAATCTTTTTGTTGTTTCTAAGAGGGGGAATTAAAGAATAGAAAATTGGCGGCAAAGCTTGGCTACAAAATCTCGAATAGAAATAACTAAATATAAAGTGTTGGGGAAGCCAAGACGAGTGCTTATAAACTCAAATTAAAAACATAACCTCGAAAAAAATAAAAGCAAATGAATGCAAAATAAAGATACATGAGGAAACTTCCCTAAGCTTAGGCTTTTGCAAGCCCTTCAAATCATTCTGGTGGCAGGAAAAAGTCGGAACTCCAGTTTGCAAATTGAGTTGACAAATTACTAGTTGATTCTCGGAGGTTCAAAGAGAGGCTATTCATCCTCTCCATAGTCCCTCCAAGTTCTTGGAAGTCTTGGTATGTAGCAAACCGGGTTGATGGTTGCTCCTCTTGATGAGGAACTTCTTGCTCCTCTTCTTGGTCCTCATCCTCATCCAGAATCTCCTCCTCGGGTTGTTGTTGCTCAACCTGCAAGTCATATAGCAAATGTCTTTCCTCGATAGAGAAAAGGTCATTAGGCAAAGGAGCGGGGTAGATAGGCCCAGCTCCAGCAATATGCAGGTAATAAACAACACCTCTCCTAGTGAGCATTCCACAAGCTTTCAAAGTAGAGAAACCAACACGTCGCTCACCTATAACAGGTTGCAACTCACCTAGGTTGATGCCTATGGCAGTGGCAAGCACGGTGATGACGCCTCCACCTGTAATTAGTCCTTGGATTTGGGAGGATTGGTGCTCCAGGTAGCGCACAAGGATTGCACCCAACTTGAGTGTAAATTTGCAGCTGTCGAAATCAGCCTTTGCAAGGACTAAGATTTCTTCCTCATTGAGTCTCGTGAACTCATTATGTGCCTACAAGGTGTTAGCAATAACACAGAACAAATAGCGAATTGCAGGGTGTTGAATATTCTTCCCCTTGCTCACTCTAGATGTGAAGCTCATTCTATTATAATATTGTTCAGGGGAAGGGTGTAAGCTAGTAAAGGATGCGCAAGTCATTATCATTATTTTTTGGCAAACTAAAGCATGCCCACCATTCATCTTGTGATAAAGTGTAATTGTTGTTCATAAGCCAGAAAGAAATCCGGTCCTATCCATGCCATAGTTTAACGATGCTTTGCAAAGAACTTAAACATTCAATGGTTAACCGGCAATAAGTAGGCACATCATTTAATACAAAGTTTTACAGGACAACCCGATTGCAAAGTAAATTTAAGTAATTAGAAATATCGAGTTGGTTCAATATAATGGGGCAAGCCCACTTGGTTGCCTTCACTTCTCGGCTCTTGATCCTGTCGAAGCGATCATGTTGGAGCTCATTCCTGAACCATATCCCCATGCATTCTTGAGTGATAGCCCGAGAAGCGCTAGCGGCGGCATGAGCACGAGCTTGGCTCCTTGTGTTCATCATTTAAAAATAACAAGGAAAAATAAAACTTTTTGATCCAACAATAATAAGTATAACATAGTCCTCATCAGAGCACACTAAAGAATCCCCTCAAAATAACAATCTAGGCAAGAGAATCATGGAAGTTAGTTCATAGTAGGTCTCACCCTAGATTGATAATGACGATAGGATCGGAGGAGAAACATATCGTAGATCACTTGTGTGCGAGGAAATCGAATGAAATTGAGTAGAGATGAAGATCTCTTGAGGTTTTGAGGGAGTTTGGAGGTACAAGAAATAAAAAAGATTGAAGTTTTGGGGTTGGAGGTATCTCCCGTGGCGTTTTTGTGGTCGGACGCAACTATATGGGCGCAAAATTGTGTTTCCACCGTATAGTTGGCCCGCTGTCAAAATTTTAGGGTTTCCGCCTGGCGGTGCAGCTATACGGCTGGAACATTTTGTTCCTGCCGTATAGTTGGTCATAAAACTGTCTGTACCTGGGAAAGAATTTGTATGAAACCATCAATATCTATACGACCAGAGCTATATGGCCGGAATTTTTGTTCTCGTCGTACAGTTAGTCGTTAAACCATTAGTACTTTTGAAAGAAAAATTGTCGATGGAAAAAGTATCTATACGGCCGAAATTTCATTCCCACCAAATAGTTGGTCGTTAAACTCTTTGTAGCCATCAAAAAAATTTCGTTTCTTCGAGAATTACTTCTTATACTGAAACTTAGCAAAATACCTTATTTTGACAGAAAGTTGACAGTTAAAATTATCAACCAACAACAACACGTATATAACAGGATTTTTGGTACTACCAAACTTTTTCTCCTCAATTGGAGTTTTCTTGCACTCTTTATTAAACATAAAATTAAACTAGAACTTAAAATTTTTACTCAAACCTTTACTTCACATGGGTTGTCTCCCATGCAGTGCTCTTTTATGATCAATAGCTTGACCTTGATGTTTCTCACTTAGGCCAGATGAGTAGAACACCCACTCCAAAATATTTGGCATTTAAAGTGATGGCCTCCTTTTCATCATGGTTGGCTTTCTTCTTCCTGGGGAAATGAATAACAAAAGGATCCCGCGAAGGCAATTGAAGGTCACGTTCCCTTCATGGAGATTAATCAAATCCTTAATAGTTCTTAAGAAAGTACAGTCTAAAATAATAGGAGTAGTAGCATCTTCAGGCATGTCAACAATAACAAGATCAATAAGAGAAGGACAGCTTTTAATGTATACTAAAGTATTCTCCTTAATTCCTACAACTTGTTTGTAGGTAGAATCTGAAAGATGTAGTTTTAACTCAGTGATTTCAAAAGAGCCAAGATTTAACTTGTTAAAAAGACTCTTTGGAATTGTTGAAACTCTTGGACCTAGATCACAAAGTGCAACTATCTCATTTCTCCCAATTTAAATCTTAATAGTAGGCTCAAATATATCATCAAGCTTAACAGGTAATTTTTCAGCAATTTTCTTATATTCCTATTCAAGCTCACGTACCTTTATTTATACCTGATTAACGAAGTGTTGATACATGGCTTCATCATTTCCTTCACTCACCGGAATCTTAATGTTGATCCTTTTTACAATATCTTCAATGGTGTAACTTGGTGAGGGAGCATTACTACAATCAAGTTCTTCAGGCTCCTCTCTTTGGATTCTCATCATCTTAAGGTCTTCAACGGGATTGGGTTCAGCTTTACCTGCAAATTTAGCTAGAATGAGAGTTTGACTCTCGGTTATCGTACCTAGTTGTACCTCAACAATCCTGATCCTTTCTTGGAGGGCCTACAAATCATTCCTCAAACTTACAGCTTGGTTAGATAATTTACCAAGCATAGTGTTGGAATATGCCCTAGAGGCAATCATGGTTGATGATATTTCCCAAAGTATTCATAAAGTAAAGTTGTCCTTGTATGAACATCAGATATGTATCATTGAATACGTGATTCAGTTGTGGAACTATATATTCATGATTGTTCATACTAGATTGTCCTTGGTCGTTGAGGTAGTGATGGACACACAACTTAGACCAATGTGCGGGTTGGCTGATGACATGGTTCCACTTGTCATGGGCATGGTGATGCTATTCCAACTTACACTGATTCGGCTAAAGAGTTTAGCGAGTTGGACTGACCCACAGTTGAGATGCAACGAGCATGTTGTCATTTGCAGTCTCAAGCAATGGAATCCTTTGACCTGAGGTGATTGCATGATCCGAGTTGTGGATCGGCAACTTAGGTTCTATCAAACGATGTTCCATAAATGGGCAGTTATAAAGGTAGATTTCGGGTTGGTTGTGAAGCAAGCTGCATGACGTGGATTACCAAGATGGGATTTGCCCCTCTGTAATGGAGAGATATTCTCTGGGCCCTCTTGTGTGATATGATTCAGAAGCATGGCCATGCGCTACTCAGTTAAGTGTTAACTGAGGAGTCGGACTAAGAGTTAGTCCAGTGAATAACATATCATGGTACGAGAAGAGAGTTAAGCTATTAAAGGGATGGAAACTACTCGCCTATAGCTTAGCAGATATATCGTGTGGCAAAGGGACTTGGACGAAAGTCACATTGAAGGTTCGTCTTCTGACTTTACGACACTTGGGAGTTGGCACGTCTTGCTAGAGGCCACTACCATCTATCGACTTGAGACCGAGTGTTCATGGAAGTGAGTTGGACTCAAAGCCATGACGGGATACTTGGAGGATTAGCTCATGTCGTGTCCAGGTGTACGTGAACCTACAGGGTCACACACTTAAGGGTAAGGAGCCCATGTGGATTAGATCCATATGGAGATTGGAGTACAGCCTAGATGGGGCTAAAGAGTTGAGCCCAACTAGGAGTGTATATAAGTGGAGTGACAAGGGATAGTCCCTGACCTAGCCGTCACTTTCTCCACTTCCATTTCGAGCGAGACAGGATCTAGCAATCCTCTGTCTGAAGCTCCTTCATGTATGTGTGGATACCGGTAGAGGATTTGCGCATGCGGCGCTGGAGACGGGGAAGCTCGTGGGGATCTGGCAAAGGAGTTCGTTGGATCCAGCGTTGTTGTCCGTGGGATTCAGAAGGCTGTTTGTGGGATGTTCGGCACTACTTCGACGTGCTACATCAACTTCCGCATCTGCGAGTCTAGCAGTAATCTCGTGGCCTATCACCTGAGCTGGATCTTTGGAGTACCGCGTTGGGGAAAAAGTTTTGTTTATCTCAGTGTGGCCCAACAGTGGTATCAGAGCGAAAGCTTCTATTTTTAGGCTCTAGATCTGTGCGTATGTGATATGCAAGAGGTGGTGGATAAGATCCACTTAGGGTATCGATGGTTGGTCTATGAGATAGATCGGTTTTGTGCAAGATTGATTGGATCAATCGCACTCGGGGGTACATGGAAGATCAGGTGCGGATGATCAATGAGATTGGTCAGATCTGCACAGGGATCAGATTTGGGTAAAAGTGTTTTATCCAATAAAGGAATCCATGGTTCGGAATGCAGCTTAGATCTGCGTTTTTGGAAAAATACTCGGGCGCTGCCCGCACCCACGAGGGGCACTGCTCTGTCGTAGCGCATTAGATGTCATCGCGAGGATCACAACACCGATAGATATCGTATCTATGGATAACTTGTTTTTGCAGGATGTTGTGAATGGTATGGCTTATGTACATGTCATGTGTGTAACCCGTATGTGATCTGTGTATCACGGGTTTGTCTACCGGCTAGAGCCAAAGTGTTGTCACTGTTATTGTATAATGACATGTGTGTCGTCATGAGATGCCATCTTCTTGTATATTCCTTAGTGCTAGAGTAGCATGTTTGGGGGACTTGAAGGACACTGCAGCCAAAGGCATGACGAACAGGTTCATGGAGATGGAGATCACCATGAAGAGAGCCATACCATTTCACACTATAATTGGATTATTTTGTGTGATTGTTATGTCTCTATTTTTACCTCTATGAGATAGTGGTTAAACTTTAATCCCTCAAAGAAGGTCTAGTCGGTCTCCCCGCCAGTGCTGCACCATCACATGTCGGACATTCTTGGTACTGGGCTCATAAAATTGAGGTGCTACCAATTCTTTTCGACTAGATGGGTTCGAGTCGGACTCTTATAGCAGAAGCACTTGGTAAGTTAGACGGGTCTATTACAACAGTTGTGGGCTCGGGGATAGGGCGGTCGGGAGCCGGGGCATGTGATGCCACCCGACCAACAGGAGTCTCATGAGATGCGATTGGCAAGGAGTTTCCTACCTAGATCACTTGACAGCTAGCGGTGATGCTAAAGCTCACTAGTCGGCTTGCTTATTTAGGGTCCTAAATCACTAAGAAACCATCAGAGGGGTGTTGGTTCTAGTGGGAGCACAAGTATTAAAATGTTTAATACACCTGCTCTTTTATGAATACTTGTCTTAAGTGTTTTGCATATTTCTGTTGTAGATAATGGCACCTAGTAGCAGTCTCCCTCAGTTATCCAGGTTTGCTTTGAGGACCATCCTAGAGAAAGATAAACTTAATGGAACAAACTTCACCAACTGGTATCGTAATCTGAGAATTGTTCTCAAACAAGAAAAGAGGGACCATGTTCTAGACAACCCGCTTCCAGATGTGCCGGATGATAATGTGAGTGTCGCAGCAACCAATGCCTATCGTAGAACATGTGATGAGTCTACGGAAATTAGTTGTCTTATGCTTGCTCACATGGAACTGGGCTTGCAGCAGCAGTTCGAGAATGTTGAGGCCTACAATATGATTGAAAGCCTCAAAAGTATGTTCCAAGCTCAGGCAAAGACAAGAGGTATCAAGTCTCTCAAGCTTTGTTGAGTTGTAAGCTTAAGGATGGTGATCCACTGAGTCCGCATGTGATCAAGATGGTTGGTTACTTTCAGTCTCTGGAAAATCTTGGATACCCCATTAGCGAAGAGTTCGCTACGGATATAATTCTGAACTGTCTTCCTAGTGTGTATGGTCAGTTCATATCGAACTACCACATGCATGGTATGGATAAGAAGCTCACTGAATTACATGGGATCCTTAAGCAGGCAGAGGTTGATCTCAAGAAAGGTACTAGCCAAGTGTTGGTGGTACAGAATAAGGCTAAGTTTAAGAAGAGTTCTTGGACTAAGAAGAAGAAGGCTAAGTCAGGAGGTAATGCTCAGGATGAGATCCCAAGCGTTTCCTCAGGGACTAAGTCATCTCCTTCAGCCGGATCCACTTGCTTCTATTGCAAGGAAGATGGCCACTAGAAGAGGAATTGCAACAAGTATTTGGCGGATAAAGCCAAGAGTGGAGGTGTGACTTCCAACTCAGGTACACTTGTTTGCAATGTTATAGACCTTTATCTTACTGATGCACCTGGTAGTTCTTGGGTATATGATACCGGATCAATCATTCATATCTGCAACTCATTGCAGGGACTAGTAAGAACTAGGGGCGTAGCAAGAGGCAAGGTTGACATTCGGGTCGGCAACAAAGCAAGAGTTGTTGCATTGGAAGTCGGCACGATGCAACTTCATTTACCTTCAAGATTCTTAATGGAACTAAATAATTGTTATTATCTTCCAGTGCTTAGTCGAAACATCATTTCTGCCTCATGTTTGATGAGACAAGGCTATGAGTCTAATATTAAGAACAATGGTTGTTCTTTATATTTGAATGATATGTTTCACGGCTTTGCACCCGTTCAGAACGGGTTATTTATTTTGAATCTTGATGGTGGGTCGGTCTATAACGTAAATGTGAAAAGTTTGAAACCAAATGATCTGAATATGACTTACTTTTGGCATTGTCGACTTGGTCATATAAGTTGGAAACGCATGAAGAAGCTCCATGATGATGGACTCCTAACTTCGTTCGACTTGGAGTCGTTTGAGATATGCGAATCCTACCTTTCTAGGCAAGATGACCAAGACACCTTTTACAAGGAGTTGTGAAAGGCGTCTGACTTGTTGGGACTTGTACATAGTGATGTATGTGGTCCAATGAGCGCGACAGGCAGGGGTGGTTATGAGTACTTCATTACCTTCATTGATGATTTGAGTAGATATGGGTATGTCTACTTGATAAAACATAAGTCGGAAGCCTTTGAAAAGTTTAAAGAATTCTAGAATGAAGTACAAAATTAACTCGGCAAGAAAATAAAGTTTCTTCGGTCGGACCAAGGAGACGAGTACATGAGCCACGAGTTTGATGACCATCTGAAGAGTTGCGGAAATGTTCCTCACCTCACTCTGCCAGGTACACTGCAGAGGAACAGTGTGTCGGAATGGTGGAATCGGACCTTGTTGGACATGGTACGATCAATGATGAGTCAGACAGATCTACCTTTATCATTTTGGGATTATTGTCTAGAAACGGCGGCGTTCACACTAAACAGAGTACCATAGAAATTGGTAGAGAAGACACCACATGAGATGTGTACTGGCAAGAAGCCGAGTTTGTCTTTTCTTAAGATTTGGGGTTGTGAAGCATTTGTCAAGCGACTTCAGTAGGACAAGCTTATAGCCAAGTCTGATAAGTGTATTTTCGTTGGGTATCTAAGGGAAACCTTGGGTTACTACTTCTACAACCGAGAAGAGGGCAAAGTGTTTGTCGCTCGGAACTGTATCTTCCTTGAGAAAGAATTTCTCAGTCAGGAAGTCAGTGGGAGTACGTGCGGCTCGAAGAAGTTTGAGAGGAACCAGTCAGTAGCGATTTGGTGAAAGCCTTGGAGGTTGAGCCAGTCATGGTAGTTGAGCTGGCAGCTGCACCTACACTGCGAAGATCGGCAAGATTGCAAAGTGTTCGTGATGTATTATTGTTGGACAGTGATGAGCTGGCAACTTATTCGGAAGCGATTGTGGGTTCTGATTCTGAGTGATGGCTTGGAGCCATGAGATCTGAATTAAAGTCCATGGATGAAAATCAAGTTTGGAACTTGGTTGATCAGCCAGACAGTGCAAGACCCGTCTAGTGCAAATGGGTCTTTAAGAAGAAAACTGATATGGATGGAAATGTTTCTATCTATAAAGCAGGGCTTGTCGTGAAGGGGTTCCGGCAGGTTCAAGGAGTTGACTATGATGATACTTTCTCACCTGTAGCGATGCTTAAATCAGTTCGGATCATGTTAGCTATAGCAGCCTATTTCGACTATGAAATATGGCAGATGGATGTCAAAACAGCTTTCCTTAATGGAAAATTAACCCAGGACATGTATATGATACAGCCCAAGGGTTTTGTCGGTCGAACTAATGCTGACAAGGTATGCAAACTTCAGAAATCCATTTATGGATTGAAGCAAGCATCTCGGAGTTGGAACATTCGTTTGATGAGGTAGTCAAATCGGTTGGCTTCATCAAGAGTGATCATGATTCTTGTTTATACAAGAAGTTTAGTGGGAGCAAAGTAAACTTTCTGATCTTATATGTGTATGACATATTATTGATTGGAAATGATGTTCAGACGTTGCAAGAAACCAAGGAGTCATTGGAAAGGAGTTTCTCAATGAAGGACTTGGGTGAGGCAACTTACATACTAGGGATCATGATCTATAGAGATAGATCCAGGCGGCTCATTGGATTGAGCCAAAGTACATATTTGGACAAAGTGTTGAAGAAGTTCAACATGGAATCGTCTAAGAAGGGGTTCTTACTGATGTCCCATGGCATAAGACTTAGCAAGACTTAGTGTCCGTCGACAACTGATGAGCGAAGTAGGATGACTGTGATTCTGTATGCCTCGGCAGTTTGGTCCATCATGTATGCCATGATTTGTACTAGGCCAGATGTTTCCTATGCTCTAAGTGGTGTGAGCAGATACCAGGCTAACCCTAGAGAAATCCACTAGGCAGTAGTTAAAAACATCCTTAAGTACTTGAGAAGGACTAAGGATGTGCTCTTAGTTTATGGAGGTGAGGTTGAACTCAGTGTAAGGGGTTACACGGATGCGAGTTACCTTACTGACTCTGATGATTCTCTTTCGCAATCTGGGTACGTGTTCCTTTTCAACGGAGGGGCTATGAGCTAGAAGAGTTCCAAGCAAGAGACTATGTCTGCATCTACAACAGAAGTTGAGTATATTGCTGCCTCGGAGGCGGCAAAGGAAGCTATTTGGATCAGGAATTTCCTGATTGATCTTGGTGTGGTTCAGGGCTCGTCCAATCCATTAGACGTATATTGTGACAACAATGGTGCTATTGCACAAGCCAAGGAACCTAGACAACACCAGAAGAACAAACATATACGCATGCGATGCCACCTGATTCGCCAGTTCGTGGATCATGGTGATATCAAGTTATGCAAGGTACACATGGATGCAAACGTTGCAGATCAGTTGACAAAGCCACTTCCATAGCCTAAGCATGAGGCACACATAAGAGCCATGGGCATTAGATGCCTAGACATGTGATGTTGGGATGCTTGACTCTAGTGCAAGTGCGAGACTATTGGGAATATGCCCTAGAGGCAATCATGGTTGATGATATTTCCCAAAGTATTCATAAAGTAAAGTTGTCCTTGTATGAACATCAGATATGTATCACTGAATACGTGATTTAGTTGTGGAACTATATATTCATGATTGTTCATACTAGATTGTCCTTGGTCGTTGAGGTTGTGCTGGACACACAACTTAGACCAATGTGCGGGTCGGCTGATGACACGGTTCCACTTGTCATGGGCATGGTGATGCTATTCCGACTTACACTGATTCGGCTAAAGAGTTTAGCGAGTCGAACTAACCCACAGTTGAGATGCAATGAGCATGTTGTCACTTAAAGTCTCAAGCAATGGAATCCTTTGACCTGAGGTGATTGCATGATCCGAGTTGTGGATCATCAACTTAGGTTCTATCAAACGTTGTTCCATAAATGGGCAGTTATAAAGTAAGAGTTCGGGTTGGTTGGGAAGCAAGCTGCGTGACGTGGATTACCAAGATGGGATTTGCCCCTCCATAATGGAGAGACATTCTCTGGGCCCTCTCGTGTGATATGATTCGGAAGCATGGCCATGCGCTACTCAGTTAAGTGCTAACTGAGGAGTCGGACAAAGTGTTAGTCCAGTGAATTACATATCATGGTACAAGAAGAGAGTTAAGCTATTAAAGGGATGGCAACTACTCGCCTATATCTTAACAGATATATCGTGTGGCAAAGGGACATGGACGAAAGTCACATTGAAGGTTCGTCTTCTAACTTTACGACACTTGGGAGTTGGCACGTCTTGCTAGAGGCTGCTACCATTTATCGACTTGAGACCGAGTGTTCATGGGAGTGAGTTGGACTCAAAGCCATGACGGGATACTTGGAGGAGTAGCTCATGTCGTGTCCAGGTGTACGTGAACCTACAGGGTCACACACTTAAGGGTAAGGAGCCCATGTGGATTAGATCCAAATGGAGATTGGAGTACAGCCTAGATGGGCCTCAAGAGTTGAGCCCAACTAGGAGTGTATATAGGTGGAGTGACAAGGGAAAGTCCCTGACCTAGCCGTCACTTTATCCACTTCCATTTCGGGCGAGACAGGATCTAGCAATCCTCTATCTGAAGCTCCTTCCTGTATGTGTGGATACCGGTAGAGGCATTGCACGTGCGGCGCTGGAGACGGGGAAGCTCGTGGGGATCTGGCAAAGGAATTCGTGGGATCCGGCGTTGCTGTCCGTGGGATTTAGAGGGTTGTTCGTGGGATCGTTCGGCACTGCTTTGACGCGCTACATCAACTTCTGCATCTGTGCGTCAAGCGGTTATCTCATGGCCTATTACCTGAGCTGGATCTTAGGAGTACCGCGTTAGGGAAAAGTTTTGTTTATCTCTACGTGGCCCAACACATAGCATCATGGTTCTCCATTATTTTAACAAGGATATTGTTTTGCTCATTTTGTGAGTCTATAAAAGATTTAAGTGTTTCTTGGAGACTACCGTTACTTGATCCCATATTATTATTAGAGTTACCTGCAGGATGAGAATAGTGTTTTTGGAAATTAGGATTGTAATTATTTTTCCAAGTAGGGTTGTAATCATCACGAGGTATGAAGTCTACTTCTTCAATATTAGTTTCAGGGATAGCTCTTACCTGGGTTTCCTTACCTTTTACAGCTAATATGAGCTCATCAAGCTTAGCATTGAGTTCTTCATTTTCTTATGGGAGACGGAGTTCACCTTCTTCGTGTTTGATCTTCATGGTTGTCTTGCATATTGTCTAGCAGCCGCTTTGCTTCGGTAATATGTTTACCCATAAATGTTCCTCCAGCTGTTGTATCAAGCATATACTTAGACACAGGATTAAGATCATTATAAAATAAATGGAGGATTAACCAATCTTCCATCCCATGGCTGGGACAGTTTCTTAAGCATTCTTTCATCATCTCCCATGCAAGCGCTAGTGGCTCACGCTCTTCCTGTCTAAAACCAGTAATATTAGATCTTAGTTGTATAGTCTTTGCAGGTGGGAAAAATTTAGTCATAAATAAAGACAAACATCCCACCCATGATGTAATAGTATTTTTAGGCAAAGCTAGCAACCATTCTTCTGCTCTTGCTCTAAGAGAGAAAGGAAATAAGCGCAATTTAACCGCATCGGGGTCAACATCTTTTATGCGCATCATATCACATATTTCAGTGAAAGTATTCAAGTGCATACCTGCGTCCTCAGCAGTAGAGCCTCCAAATTGATTTTGTTGTACCAAATTAAATAATGGGGCTTAATTTCATATCATCAGCAACAACTGCTAGCTGAGTAATAGGAGTATGCAAATAATCATTATTGGGAGTTGCAAACTCCCAGGCTTCTTTTCAGCCATATTTCCGATGTTTTTGGGTTTTCTTAAACATAAACTTATGATAATAATAAAAACAAGAATTTAAAGGTTAACTATTTTTTTGGAATTTCAAATAAAGACTAAAAGCAAACTAACAAAATTAAAACTAGCAAGGTTCCTACTAACCTCACCAGGGTAGCTATTGCTTCCACGGCAATGGTGCCAGAAAAAGGGTTGATGCCTTCGATCTGTAATACGGATGTAGTATAGCTCTTTTTTCCTAGTAGACCTAGGTTTATTGAATCCTCTGGAAGAAGAAGCGTAGTGAAGTTAATTTAACTAACCTTCGGGAGGTTTAGAATTCATTTTGTATTTTTACCGGACCAAGAGTTTGCGTATTTTTGTTGTTGTCAATGATGGAGAGAGAAAGGGCCTAGGGCGTTCGGTTTCACCAGTAGCTTTGCAAAACATATGATGGGAATAAACGATAAAAATAAAGCATGCATGTAATTGTTAGAGCAAGATAAATTATATGTGGGTAGTGCATCCATAATTTCTATTGCCTCCACAACCACTTATAGCAATAACCTACTAGTCTCATCCATAGAAGAAAGATAACTAATGATATGCATAGTGACATCACCGTTAATCACAAGTAAATCCCGCACATATAGCCGTACTACCTCTTCTGTCACTGGGGTTCCCAACCTGTAGATTAGTCATTACTCATACTCCCTATACCTAGCTCAATCCTCGGGGTCTTAGGTCCCTGACAAGTCCTTAGATTGAGGCAAGAGAAGATACAATAATCATCATATCATACAAACTAATACATGATCCCATCTATGATAAGTAACATGCACAAAAGCTACATGGTTAGGCCGAAGCCCTTAACCCAAGGAGAATTACTCACACATAGAGATGAGATCAAAGATCATAAACATTGTAGTAGAAATCATGAGATTGATAGCAAATAGTCTTACAATGTCGCCAATCAAAGAAGAGATCTACCATTACAAGTGGTGCAATATGGCTATGGTGGTGGAGAGATTAGATCTAAGTCCATTCCTCCGTTGGCTCTTCGGTGTTATGGATGGACATCTGGGGGTGGCTGATGGTCTCTAGAGCGGCCCTTTTCTCCTCACCCGAGTCCTTTTATATATAGTTCCCTTCACGAAAGTTGTTCTATTTGACCTAGCGGTGTCGATGGAAACTATACGGTCGGAACTATACGGCCGGAATTTTACTCCGGTCGTATAGTTGGTCGTTAAAGCGTCTGCCTCCTCTTCACGGCTCCTGGTTTCTTTGGATAGTTGGAAATCTCGTATCTTTGACTTTAATGTAGTATTCCCATCATCAAACGTCATTATATGTGCAAGGAAAAATAGAAAGAAAGGATTGCATGCCCCTCTTATCCATTAGTGGTAGGGTTTAGGTAGACATTTCATCAAAAATATGAATAAAATCCAGTTCAAATGTGGATGTAGATGGCTATTTTTCAGAGCCATGAGGGTCCGGTCGGCCGGTCTTGGCGCCAAGGAATCTGGCGGTGGGTCCGGTTCGCCGGTGCTGTCGCCAGGGATTCCGGCAATGGCTCTGGTTCATTAGTCCTAGCACCGGTTTGAGTTGTAGCTTCTTTTGTCTCCTCTTCCAAGCCTCCATCTTGTCGGGCATAATTCCTTGGGCTTCCTCCCTTATCTCTATAGTTGTCGGTGTGAACCTATCATGTTCATAGGATGGAGTATTAAGTAGTGATGGAGATGAGTTCCTACACCAAAATAGGGTTATTGCAGTACTTGCAGCAGCAAATATTTAAGAGTTTGTCTTGATGGGAGCTCAGAAAACATGACCCTCGCAGTCGTGTTGTCAATGCGACCACATACGCACCCAACCCGTGGTTTGGAAATATCCTATTCTATATGTTGCTAGGATAAATGAATTTAAAATGTTTTGTAATAACTACTAAGACTGGAAGAAAACTAGAACAAAAGTAAAACTGAAAAGAGGTGAATGCAATGAGATGAAATATTAATGCTATGATTCTTCAAGTAATGTTGTGTATACCGGTTTGCATGGTAAGTGCTTATGTAATAGTTGTTAACTATAATTGTGGCGGTCCCTCGTATACCGTTGTCTCCCACCTTTGGTAAGTGGCAACTAGACAACTCAATTGTCCGCACCCTCTCCGGACATGGGTCATTTGTAGGAGAATAGTGTAATCAGGTAACAAGACCAATCAAGGTAAACTAGGGAAAAGGCATTAAGTTCTATGGACAACCGTACTCCTAAGAAAGTGTGCTAGTCACGAGATATCATGTATGTCACATTGGGGTCAAGCAATTCGCAACACTATACCTATCTATATCATGAGTGATCTTGAGGAAATTAAATCTTAATGGGTGGTGCATTCTAAGATGCTATTGCCTCTTCAAATCACTTATAGCAAATAGCCTATTAGTTCTACCCACGGTGTTGTCAGGTACCATGGACGAGTAGAGACTAATGATAAGTTCTGTGACACTCCATGAATACCTAGTAAACTCCTCAACAATGGATTGGATGTCTCCAATCACTAGAATAATATGATGAATAGAACAATGTAAAGAGAAAGCACAAACATATTAATTAAAAAGAACACACCACACTTCAATTACTCAAATCATCATAACATTAATAAAAGGGAGTTCAAGCCATGTTACAACCCATCACAGAGATCATGATGGGGAAGGATGAAGGAGTAGCGGCGATGGAGATGGTGATGACGGCGCGGTGATGGTGGCGTAGGCATGGTGATGGCGGCATCCTCCTTCTCCTCCTCTTCTTGCTTGGATGGCTTGATGGTGTTTATGGACATCTAGATCTTGGTGGAGTTGTAGAGGCTATGGAGGCGGCACGGCGGCAGGGCGCCGCCGTGGAGGCGGTACATGGGATCTATATCTTGTATATGGTGTCTTGTGTATATGTGGTGGCTTCCTTGGGTCCTCCCTCCTTTATATAGGCCTTGGGTGTGCCCTAGGGTTCCTCCAATACCATCATATGACTTAGGGAAGGTTCTCAAGCTTTTCTGGGGCGAAATCCCGTCGTTTCTGACCTTTTTGGCAACTATACAGGCGCAACTATACGGCTGGAAATATGGCTCCGGTCGCATAGTTTCTCGTTAAATTGTTTGTCTCCTTTAGTATTTTGGTCGCTATTTTTTCATACGAACTCCGTTTTGGATGTTCTTGGGCTCGTTGAGTTTGTATCGTCGAGGGCTACAATCATGTTGTCTTGGATATTTATTTTAAGGAGTCGGAAAAATTCACTTTTCCAACACCTCAAATAGCTAAGTCTAGTCCCTACAGCTCCTCCATACTATGCTCTCTTTATTCCTTTTGCCTTTGTTTTGTCCATAATCATCATCAACACCTACACACATGTCAAAGAAAAGGAAGACAGATGAAATTCTACCTAAACTACTAAATGTCCAAAGCTCATATTGAATTTAATAAAAACAAGTAATCATGCATATCAGGCATAGCAACAGTTAGATGGAGCATGATATGACAAGCACATGACACAATTTATATTGCTAAAAAGTGTTGAATATCACAGCCATCAAGTAGTATACCATTGAATAGGGTAGGAAGTGGGATCTCAAAGAAGATAGAATTCACCTTTAGAGTCCATGATGACTTGACATAAGTTCAAGACCTTAATGTGGTAACAACTGTAGGTCGGGCTACATCAGCTGGCTTAGGTTGTTGGATAAAGAACTATTTCAAGGGAGAGTCTATATCTCAGGCGTCTGATTTTAGTTATGTCTAAGTCACTCACGTTATCCTACTACTTTGTGCTAATTCTTAGTTGCAACCTAAATTTGTACTAATGTTAGTTGAAAATTAGTTGTAACTCATCTCAGTTACAATCTAGTTGCAACTCATATGTTACACGAATCGCTAGGTATATCCAACAGCAAGAGAGGTGACTCAGACATAACTAAAAATCAGTCGCCTGATTTCTAACAAAACTGTTATTTTAACGACCCGTCTACGTTACGACGGCCCTATCAATAACAAAATTTGGTGAACATTGACACAACTCTTCCCATAAGCACTTGGTATCCGATCGTTGCATTACATGCGTGTTTTTTGGAATGCACTACATGCGTGTTGGCCATCTAATACGGCTACTATGTAAATTTTCTACACAACAGCGTCTGTTAAATTGTAAAAACCAGTGGTAACCCATTTTGCATGCATGCAATAGAAAACAAGACTCTTGACATCATCCCATTTAGTGTAAATTTTGAAAATTCAAAATGTTTTGTAGATCAAACTGTGTATCCGATTTAGGATCCGTTTTCACCGTTCGACTAGTCGCTAAGAGATCTTCAAAGTTAGATTGCATGTTGGTATATTTTGACCACATTTTTTGAATCCAAAATTTACCCACATGTAACATATTAGTGATTCATCCTATAGTATATAAGTTACCCATGTATAACATCTATGTTACCCACCCTATAAAACAGGTTGTTATATGCTCTTTTGCGTATATGCAAAAAATGATAAAATTGCTGATGTCATCCACGTTAAGTGCAAAATCCGAAAATTCAAAATGTTTTGTAACTCGAACAATTTATCCGATTAATTATTCATTTCTACCAATGAACTAGTCGCAATGAGATCTTGGAAACTATATCCCATGGTAATAGGTTTAGACGATCTTTTTTGGAACCAAATACCCACTTCTAACATGTGTGTTATCCAGGGTGTAGTTCATAAGTTATCCATTTTGTTAGTAATTAGTTTTGGCTTGATACTAGATCCCACTTTTGGTTACTCTTTTCGATTTTTTTCAAGTTTTGAAGTTATCACCTAGTTTTATAAAGTGAGTTATCAATTTGAGAGGTAATTGTATCGTGGATAAAGACGTAATTATATACTAAAACATCAGATGGGTAACTTTATAATAAATGGCTAGATAACTCTATAAGTAATACATGAATAACTATTACCTAGATAGCATGTTAACTATATTGATATGTTGATGATACCTATATGGTTGACACATGGGTACATGGATGATACCGTATTAAATCGATTGATAACTATACCCTGATTATGTGGGTAACTCTATAAGCAATAGGTGTATAACTTTTAGCTAGAGGATAGAGTAACTACATAGAATTTGTGATGACAATTATAATATAAACACATGGCTTGATAACTTTATAAGTAAAATGTGGACAGTTGTTACCTAGAATCCGTGATAACTACAACGATATAGTGGTGATAGATACACCTCGATCGACGGGTGTTAGGGAACTGATACTCGGATGCTCGTTTATGCTACCACGTCAATGATGATAAAATATTGGTATCTTACCACCAAGGATACCACGTCCAAACCGAAATAAGCCTAGCTCACAATTAATTAACTAAATATTAGTGGATAACCAAGGCTTGATGAACAACAAAGTATAAAAAGTTACCCACAACAAAATGAAGTATTTACAAGTGGTACCTTACATGAAAAAAGAGCTTCCACATAGCTCGTTCATGGAGTGGGTAACTTATGGATAACACACGTGTTAGGGTGGATAACTTTTAGGGTAAAAAATTCATTAAAACATATCAATATGAGAGCTACTTTCGAAGATCTCATCGTGACTAGTTTAACAATGAAAATTGATAACTACATCGATTTCGTGGATAGATATATAGTAAAAACATGGGTAAGTTTATAAGTAATAATTGGATAACTATTACGTGGATATCATGGTAACTGTATAGATTTGATTATGATAGGTATACCATAAACCCTTGATAAATCTATCCTAAACACCTAGATAACTCAAAGGTGTAATCGGGTTGTAACTATACCCTCGACAACTGGATAACTTTATAAGTGCTAGGTAGATAAACCTTAAACACTAAGGTAACTACATCAACACTAGGTTGGTAACTATTCGCTAGAAGGCATGATAACTATTTCAACACTTTGGTGATAATTATACCCTAAACACCTAGGAATTTCATAATTAATGTGTTACCTAAAGAGCACGGTAATACATCGGTTTGTCAATGATGGTTATACCACAAACACTTGGGTAACACTATCTTGAACATCTGGATAACTTCATATGTAGTTAGTTTCTAGTTATACCCTAAACACCTGGTTAACTCCATTATTACTTGGTTGGTAACTATAATCTAAACTTCTGGATAACTCTATCAGTACTAGGTTGATAACTATACCCTGAACACATGGGTTAATCTATCAGTACTAGGTTGGTAACTATTAGATAAATACCAGGGTAACTATATTGATTTTGTGTTGATAATTATACTCTGAAAACCTGGGTAAATCCATAAGTAATGGGTGCATAAGTGAAAGGGTAGTTTAACCTCTACTATTTTTGGTTGAGAATGACACCATAGTTAGAGTGTACTAGTGCTACCAACTAATGTCTTAAACAGGTTTTAGTCTGCTGATGTGTTGGAAGATCGTCGGAGATCCCCCCCCCCCCCCTCCCATTTTGATACAAAGATATGTGCTAGAGTTTTGCTTCTATATGTAACTTGAGTCTTTAGGAACTCCACACTATTAAGAGGGGTTATCTAAATGAGCTTGTTTCGGATGAATTACTAAGCCATATACTCATCCCATACACCCACTTGTTCCATCACCAAAGAGAGAGGAGAGGGAAATCTTCTTTTCATAGCATTTCTGCAAAGTTCGGTGTACAAGTCGGTTGAACTGGCTCCCATACCGAGTGGTCCAATACCAGCGTCAAAAAACCGAACCTAAACCAGGATTGTCGGTTTGCTATACCGAGTCTATCCAGTTTTGCGCACAGGGACCTAACCCGGTTTGGATTCCGGTCTTCCGGCCTAGAAACCGGGTGGTCCGTTGTGAGGGCCGGTCCAACCGAACTCAAAACCGGACTTCGCAGAAGTAGTCTAAACGGCGATATTTCTCCCTTGGGTATAAATACCACTTCTTCCACCTTGAGCAGGTTAGGCATTCAGTTCATATTTCATCCTTGAAGCTCTGTCTCCCTGTTGTTGAAACATAATTCCTTGAGGATCCCCATTGTACCCAATCAATTCCAAATCCTTTTGGTAGAAAGAAAGAGGAGGTCCCGATCTATGTTTCCACCAAGCCAAAGTTCATTCTCCCTTGAGTTCATTGACCTTGCTTGTTACTCTTGGGTTTGTGGGAAACCCTAGGCGGCTAGGGTCACCCGGAGGCATTCGGCTTGTGATTTGCTCTGTGGAAAGTTTGTGAGGGTTTGGAGAATACCTTAAAGTCTACCACGAGTAAGTGAGCTATTCCTTCATGGAATAGGCTCAGATAAGAAGGTGAGCCTTCTTGGTGTTGAGTAATCCTTCGTGGAACCTCACACCTCTCCAACGTGACATAGCCCCTGTCCCGAAGGTGGTGAACACAGGAATACTTCTTCGTCTCTGCGTGCTTCGGTTATTCCTTAACCAATCTCTTACTTGTGTTCTTTACTTTGTGATACCCTTTGTGCTTGAAGTATCTTGTATCATCATCTAGGTTTCCTCACCTAGTTTGCATTTAGGCACACTTATATTCCGCAAAGCCTAGAACTTGCAAAAGATTATAAAGAATTTTTTAGAAACCTATTTACCCCCTTCTAGGTAAACCATCTTACCCTTTCAATTGGTATCAGAGCCTAGTGTTCTTCTAAGGGCTTTATTGCCTAATAGAAAAGATGGTTTTCTCCGATGATGATGATGAAAATACTTATTTGGCCAAGGAGCTCCGTGAACTCTGTGCCAAACAGTCCCTTGAAAAGGCTAAGGTAGATTCCGATCTCCTTGCTTGAATAAGTTTCCTTGAGGGATGTTTTACGGGGATGGGCGAGGGGTTCATCCTTGTCGGACCTTTGGTAGTACCTCAAGGGAGGCCAATGAACACCGGTAAAGAGGCCATGAACAAGGCCTCTAGTGAGAGTGACCCGTCGAAAGCCTACATGCCTCCTAATCCATTTTCGTATATATATCCTAAGCAAAAGAACATCATGCCTCACATTAATGGTTTGGGTCCCGCACCTCATTATGATGGAACTCACTTCTCTCACTGGAAAGCTTCTATGGAATCTGATCTTAGCAGCTGTAGTGTGGAGCTTTGGGAGATTGTGGGCAATGTCTTCTATCCACAAGATCCCAACAACCTCACTTCGGGAGAGTACTATGACCGTCAACTAAATTCAACGGCTTGTGACAAGATAAGGAGTGTCGTTCACTGCACTCTCCATGATCAAGTTAGTGACATCCCCACCGCAAAGGACCTTTGGGATAGGATTGTCATTCTCCAAGAGGGAATGTCTCTTATCCAAAAGTCCAAGTACGAATATGCCAAGTCAGAGATGAACATGTTCATGAACCACGATGATGAGTCCATCGCGGAAGCTTACAAGAGACTTGTTTCCCTCCATGTGAATATTAATGGTCTTGGTTGTGACAAGTATGATGATGGGTTCAACTTGAATCATGAGCTCATCAAATCCAAGATTGACTCTATGATCCTAGCCACTGATAAGAAGCTTTCCCTGAACTTGCAACTCCTAGATTCAGCTCACCAATTTTCTCCTGATGATCTTGTGTCATATCTTGTTGCCACGGATAACTTGGTGGACGAAAGACAAAAGATTAAGGAGATCAACCGTGTTATTGGGTCTTCTCACTCCCTAGCATTGAAGGCCAACCAAGTGCAAGAAAATGTTGCTAGTGAAGAAGAGAATGATAGTGATGGATTTGATAACATGCTCTCTTAACTTGCACTCTTGCCCAAGAACTTGAAGTTCCGAATAAGAAAAAGCTCAACCAGACCAAGTGAGAAGAAGAGGACTTTCTACAATTGTGATGAGTCGGATCACTTTGCTGATAAGTTCCCTTATGAGAAGAGACTTACAAGACCAAGTATGAAGAGGGCGCCAAGCCAAGATTGAAGCCAAACCCCATCAACGAGAGATACAAGAGGAACAAGAAGCGTGATGGCAAAGTCTTCCTAGGACAAGAATACTTATTCGGCGTGGAGAGTGAAGATGAGGAGAAGGTTGTGGGAGTGGCTGGTTTGGCTTTTGCCAAACCTGGGTCACTCTTCACATATGACTACACCAAGGACTATGCCGATGACTCCATCACTCCCAAGGTCGTCGGTACTTGCCTTATGGCATGAAGCTCCAAGGACACATGTGGTGTGGAGAGTGAGGACGAGGAGGAGGTGTGTGGTTAGCCTAGTTTGCTTTACACCGAACCTTGGTCACTACTCACCTACGACTACAGCAAGGACTACATCAATGATTCTCCTACTCCCAAGGTCATCGGCTCTTATCTTATGGCAAGGAGCACCAATGTAATATCTTCTCCTCCATCTCTCTCTAGTATCTTGGATGATCATGTTAGTACTAATGATAGTGACAATGGTGAATTTGATGAAAAGTATATACAAGAAATGTATAAAATCATGAAGTATCTTCCTAGCAATGCTCGTGCTAGATTCAAGCAATTAATGGATCTTGTCAACTCAAGTGACGAGACCTTTGATAACTTGGAATCTCATACTGATGATGAGAAACAGAGATTCAATCTCCTTGAGCAAGAGCTAAGCAAGGAAAATAACATTACTTCGCTTCTTAAAGAATGAATTGACATTTATGAACTATATGAGGCAAAATATGTGGATACCGCAGATAGAGATATCACCTTGTCCCAAGACCTTGATACCTTTACGAAAGAACTTGAGATTGCTCATGCTTCTCTCACCAATGACCTTGAGGACCTTGAGAAAGCTAATTTGCTTGTCAAGCGTGAGATCAAAAAACTTGGGGAGAATCATGATCAACTTATAGTGTCGTCTGAAAAGGCTCTTGGTACATTGAAGGACCCTATTATTGATGAGAATGTTACTTGTGCTTCTAAATCTACCTTGGATCAAGCTTGTCTCCTTGACGAGAATAAGAAGTTGAAGGAACAACTTGAGATGGAGCGTCTCAAACCTACCTCCAAGGGAAAGATTCTTGATGAGATTCTTGCTCGCCAAACGATGAGAGCTCCAAGGCAAGGTATGGGGTTTGATCCAAAGAATGACAAGAATGGTTCCAACCCACCTAAGAAGATCAACTTTGTGTCTGCAGGGCACAAGGTGCTTGACCAAGTAAAGAAGAATGTTGTGAATGGGGGAGCCACAAGGGTCAACCCCAACCTCATGTTTGCAGGAAAATCTAATCCATCCTATGTGCTATTTAAGGGCACACAAGGAGATGTGTATGCCAAATATGTTGGCCCTTGCAATGGTTATGCTTATAGGTAGTACTCAATTTGGGTACCAAAATATCTTGTTGCTAATGCTAGGGGACCCATTACTCAATGGGTTCCTAAATCAAAGAATTGATTTTGTAGGGGTATGCCTCCAGCGGTTCAAAGTGGGTGTTTCTTAGTGGATGCACCAATCATATGACTAGAGGTAGAAGTGCGCTTGACCAATTCATGATGTCAACTCTATAGGGTTCGTAGCATGGAAAAAAATTCTACCGTAAAAACAAACAAAACCAAGATCTAATCTATGGAAAAGCTAATATCTAATCTACGAGATAGGTGCAATGAGATAGATGAGAACTAACCCTCGAAGATCCAAAGCCTTATTGAGATCTAGTCCCGTGGTTGATGTAGATGATCCTTCCGGCGCTGTGTAATGACCCACAAGTA
Source organism: Avena eriantha (assembly GCA_910589775.1). Lineage (NCBI taxonomy): Eukaryota > Viridiplantae > Streptophyta > Magnoliopsida > Poales > Poaceae > Avena > Avena eriantha. The sequence goes on along the minus strand of OU342742.1, from coordinate 333,030,841 downwards.
TAGGGGGGTGTATCGCAGTATTTTCGATAAGTAAGAGTGTCGAACCCAACAAGGAGCAGAAGGTGCTGGCTAGTGTATGGATCAGGAATTCTCTGTAAATACTTAGCAAACGGATTTTTAGGGGTTTTCGATAAAGCAAGTAAACAGAGTACGAGTAAATAAAAGATAGTAGGAATAAATGCAGCAAATGGCCCAATCCTTTATGCAGCAAAGGACAAGCCGGTTGTATTTCTTAAGATGACCAAACGTTCTCAAGGACACATGGGAAGACTGTCAAGTGCTTTCGCTTCATATAGTCGATTAATCTTCTTTAGCTTGCTAAGTGTTGTGTGGGTGAACCTGTGCTAATGTACCGCCCCATCCAAGACTAATACATACTTGTGATTATACCCCTTGCAAACTTCCATAAGTACAAGAAAGTAATTAAAGTAGAAACCTAACCACAGCTTTAAACTCTAAGACCCTTACGTCCCTTGTGCAATGGTTTCCTAACAGGGGTTCAGGTTTCTATCACTCCGGCAACCCCTACGATTAGTAGCCAAATACACAATCCATTCCCCTAGGCCCATATAAGTGAAGTGTCATGTAGTCGACGCTCACATGACACCACTAGAAGAAGTACACCACAACTTAAATAACAATCTATTGAATCTTTCTCAACGCAACTCCACTACTAAAAACAAGACTTCTCCCTTGTCCTCAAGAACAAAACGAACTACTCACAAGACATCATATGGATCATGATCAGAGATGGAATAATGATGTATAACAATCTGAACATAAACAATAATTGAATGGTACTCAATAGCATCAACTACAAAGAGTAATCAATACCGGGAAAGTTTCCCCTATGAACTATGCAAGATTCAACTCAACTGTTATAGCAATATGGAGATGGTGATGAGGGTGCTGATGGTGATGATGGTGGTGATGATGATGGTGATCCTGATGAAGTCCAGCTTGATGGTGGTGTTGATGGCGACGATCTCCCCTCTCCGGGAAGGAATTCCCATGGCAGAAATCTGTCTGCAGGAGAGATCTTTCTCTCTCGGTTTTTTTTCCGCCCCGCAGAGGCGGCGGAATCTTTCTGTGGTCTCTCCCTGAGTCTTAGGGTTTCGGGAGGATGATATACGCCAGAGGGGGGAGGCTGGAGTGGGCCAGGGCGGCCACACCACCTCCAGGCATGGCCTAGGCCTGCCCGCGCCATGGGGTGGTATGGGCCCCCTGTGGCCCACCTCCACTCCATCTTCTGGCATCCTTAGTCTTCTGGAAAAATAGGATTTTCCGTATATTTTCCCGGATTTTCTGATCTTCACGAATTTTGCCTCCAAACAGCACCTTTTCCATCAGAATCCTGACTGCAGCGGTCCATGCTCCAAAAGTCATCAATCATGCAAAAATAGATGAAATAACATAAGTATCACCTCTCAATACAAAATATATCAATGAATAATAGTGAATTAAGACATAGAATAGTGATGCAAAATGGACGTATCAACTCCCCCCAAGCTTAGACTTCGCTTGTCCCCAAGCGAGACTGAGCTCAATAAACATGGCCTCAGGTTTATGGAGTGAAGAGTCGATAAAAGAATATGGACAAGAAGCATCACATTCATCAGATACATAGATCATAATAGAAGACAACTCACTATTATATAACTCAACTTGTAACGAGTAAAGGAAACACAATAAAGATACACAAAGTGAATCAGAATTGGTAATGGCAAACTTAGCTCTTGGTAGAAGAATAGTTGATAATTTGCTGGAGTTCACAAATAGCTGGTTTTTCAATGAAAGCTTTCAAAGTAGTAAACACCAAGATAAGAGCAATGTGCAAAACAAGGAACATAAGAGACATGATTGAATAAATCATCATATGAATGAATGAAACACATCAACTCAAAATACTTGCTGAGATAGAAAGGAATAGGTTTACTGACTCAACTGCAAAGTAAAAGAAAGGCCCTTCACAAAGGGAAGCAGGGATTGCAAGTCTCATAAAGAGCTCCCAAAAATTATGATACTTACTAGTTTTCAGCTCTCATTGCCCCTATCATAGGCATCTTTAGGTGATTAAGGTTAAAGTGATCAAAAATGAGGATATGCATTAACAAGTTGTAAGTTGAGAATCTCATGTCCCTTGAATACGAGGGTCGCTCCTCATGCTACTCAAGTTTAGTCACCGGTAAGTTCTTGTCATCGTAAGCATATGTGTATCATTGAGAACCGCCAACGGGGTACCCCTTTCCCGATGATATGGAAGAATCCCCATATCAAAATGACAAGGCAAGCGGACAACAAGTATCTTAGCAATCTTCTTATTTACCATGGGAATATGGTGCTTTTTTCTCTCTTTCCTCTTTTCATAATCTCTTTTTTTTCTTTTCTTTTTTTCTCAATCTCTATCTCTTTTTTATAAGAAGAATGGTTCATAGATACTCGTTATGGTTACGCTGCAGGTTTCCACCATGTCAGCATGGATTAGACCAGCGTCCCAGGCGTTTCTCTAACACATATGCATAACTCCATGGACTTACAAGCTCCCCTTTCATTTCACACCGACGACATCCATAGACAAAAGAACATGATATCAACTTGGTACAAAGTACCAGTGCAATGTTGAAAGCGTTCCCCATGACAGCACGGTTCTGCTAATTCACAACTTACAAAACACAAGCATATACACAACATAGGTGATCACAATGGTTCAAGTTTATTAAATGCAAGAAAGTAAAGTGTGCCATCAAGTTCGTGAGAGCTTTAATCACTAATTTTCACATAACAAGTTTAATTTGGGAGGTAGACAAAACAAGAATTTACTTGGAATAGCAATAATGCTACTAGGTAGGTATGGTGGGCGCAAATGGCAAAGGTTTTGGTTTAAAGGAGTGGATGCACGAGAAGAATTCCCTCTCAGTACAGGTTGTTGGCTAGCAAGGCTGGGTAGCAAGTATAAGAGTTGAAGGAAACAAACAAACATACAAGTGATAAAAACAAACATGCAATCTTCCTTGGAAGCACAAAAGATCTTAACTAGAGAATACTAGACTTATGAGCAAATCAAGAAAGAAAGATGAGGAAATTATTTTTCTTTAGTGTACTTCTATCTTTTTTTCTTTTCAACTCTCAAATACGTGTTGCTACTGACCGAGCCAGGTTTGCCAAAACCAACTAAATTAACTCAATGATCCCAAAGTGATACCAATACTAACAACAAGATCAATCATATAACCACGAATTGAAAACTAACATAAGCTATGCAAAAGAGCGAATGATAGAACTTCTCATTAATATTCCATAACGGAAACTCACACCAAGGGATACATATCTAACGAGAGAGGGGACACTTCCATAATGCAAACAATACTACATAATAACTCCTTTATTCATGATATGACTCTACTAAAAAGGTAAAAATATAGAAGATAGTAATGTGATACCGCGGCACTCCCCCAAGCTTGGAACAAACCAAGGGGATGCCAAACCTGATGACGCGTTACTCCTTCGGTGGTGGTGGTAATATTTTCTTAGTTGACGTGAGGAAATCTTCCAGCATCTTGCGAAGCCTATTATTCTCCTATTGAAGCATGTCCACCTTCCTCCTCAAGTCTCGGTACTTATCGCAGAACTCCTTAGTGACTCATAGGGCTTCCATTGATGCAGGGCAAGAGACTAAAGGTACCAGCCCCTGCTTGGGATCTTGGAGGTTTTCCTCCATGGGCTCCTTCCCTTTATCTTTGGCAGACGCCATTGTGCTTCTCATCTTTCAAAGAGTATGTCCTGGCAGAAACAGATCGAAACAAAAACACGACGAAAACACGATATACGAACCTCGGAAGATCCAGGGGGTTATATATTACGAAGTTTCATATCAAAAGGAAGGTACGGGGAGAAAATGGGTCGGAGGCGGAGTCCGGGGTGGACTCACCACCTGGTGGCGCGGCCAGGGTGGGCCCGCGCCACAGGGTGTTGTGAGCCATCCAATCCCAGTCTGAAGCTACACGCAAGCACCCAGCCAAACTCCACCCCTCCACCTCACCCCATCCAATCCCAGTCCGCCACCTCACCTCCCTGGCCCCACCTGGCCACCTCCCCACTGCCCTCTCCCGATCAAGCAGGCCCACCCGGCACCTATCCCCACGACCCCGCGTCGCCACCCGACCAGGCGCCCTCGGGATCCCCCGTCTCCCCTGGCCCCACCCCCTGGCACCGATCCCCACCATCCCCAGCTCCACCTTCCCCTGTCCCTGGGCGCGTCTCCCCACACCTCCTCCTCCCCTCGATCCACCCGTGCGCCTCCGTCGCCTCGCTTCTAGGGCCTCCGCCGATGCGCTGTCTCTCCGTCCGGCAGCGCCGCCACCCTAGGGCTGGGCCCTGCCTCTCCACCTCGCCCTCGCTCGCCTCGGACGGCCCCAGGTGACCTCCGCCGCTCTCCCTCCTCATCCGCCGCCGCCCTCCTCTCTAGCCCGCATGGCACCGCCACCGTCCGTGTGAGGCTGCGCGTCCTCCTCGTCGCCGCATCTGGAAGACCTCGACCTCGCCTCTAGGCCGTCGTGCGACCTTGCCCCGTGCCACCTCTCCAGCCCCTGCTGCCGGCCTCCTGCAAGCTCACATCATCCCTACCGACCTCGATCGAGCCGCGTCTGCCACCGGCCTCCTTGTCTCGCTGGCACCTCGCCCAAGCTCCTCGCGGGTCCCCTCCTCCTCGACTCCCGAGCCCGCGCCCTTCCTATATGAGCGCCCGGCCCACAGCGTCGCCGCTAGCGGCAAGCCCTGCCTCCATCGTCGAGGTCCTCACCGTCCTCAGCATCTTCCGGCCCCGCGTCCCTGCGTCCCCACGTGTCTCTCTGGAGCACCGTTCGCCGCCCTCCTCCCTTACTTGTCGGCCGCCGCCGCCAGCGCTCGCATGCTCCGGCCTGCAGGTGCGCGCGAGTCCGCCCCGCGAGTGACCTCTCTGCCCTGCCGCTTGTCGCTCCTTTTGCAATGCTCGCGCCTCCGTCGTCTGCAAGCCACGGCACTGTGGCGCCCTGCAACTTCGCAGCCCTGCCGTTGGTCGCGGCCTCTAGCCGCCAACCGCCAACTGCATTCCCTCTGCTGCCTCTAGTGCGCGCTCGGTGCCCCTGTTCATTTAGGCACATGTGCATGCAGAGCGCGTTGCCGCGACTTGTTTGTCCTTCTTTGGCACATGGAGGTGTGGTTGCTGCACCGTGGCACGTACTAATTGTCGCACCGAGCTCGTGTTCAACTGGAGGCCTTCCGCCTCAACTACCATCGCCGTGTAGGCCCTCACATCAGCTTCTGCTATGCGCTGTGAAGCCACCCGCATGTCACACTAACGCAAGATCCTCGTGCAATCATGTCCCGATACCCCAAGATGGCACTACAAGAATTCCCTCACTGACAAGCAAGATCGACGCTGACCCAGACGTATCCAATGAACCATCGTCGACGAACCCGAGTCCGACATCAATGCCCGAGAACTTCGACAAGGACGCCAAGGTCTCCCTCATGGAACGCATGATCTCCATCGCGGATCTGAAGCCCCAAAAAACCAAATAATGGTCGGCCTTGCGAGTTGGTTTTATTACTGGTCGCGCGATCATGCTATTTGGTTTTCATGTCCACTTGTGTCCCGTAGGCCCCGAGTACTTGATACCTGTTCCTTGACTATTCACACTATCCACATACGGGAGACTCTATGAATCCCCCTTAGCCAGATCTTGATTCATTTCTTATTTCTTCGGGCCACAAGTAGTTTGGGGCTTTATTACTATCCTGTACTTATGCCATGCTTACTTCTTTATTTACGATTGTGTGTGGAGCACCTGTACTGTTTTGGAACGTGGAATGTTTTCGCGGTATCGACAAGCCCAGTCACACTTTCGGGTTCCCAGTCGTTTACAACCATTGTCACAAACCCTAGGTACGTCTCGGAGCCGGCCAACTTCGTTGCGGGTAGCTTAGTGGGGTGGCCCCCTGAAATATTTTATGAATCCTGTGATTGCTTTGTCGTGAAAGCCTCGTTGGGTTTTGATTTGGTTTTTCCGAGGTTGATCGTGTGTGTGTTGCTATTTGTCCACCCTGTAGGGTAAATCTTTCTGAAAGCCGTGTTCGCGGTTATGGACGACTTAGAGCACAGTATCTCAATCATAGACAAGCATAACTAAAGTACTTCTATAAATATGACTTAATATGTGACTAGTAATCAGCTTCACTATAATGGAATGGATAATAAAAGTGCCAACAACTGGTGGAACTGGGGAGTATCGTGTCATGTTATACCTGCCTAGTAAGTATCGCAACTCCAATCGAATGAAATAAAAGTGCCAACAACTGCTGGGTTTGGGATGTCACCTACTAATTGTATCTGGCTAGTAAGCACTGCAACTACAACTGAGTGGTTAATTAAAACTTCGCACTACTTATGCTATCAGGATGACTCATGCTATCTATATCTGACTAGTAAGTGCTGGAATTATAATGGAATGAATAAAACTGCCAAGTGTGTGAGTTCCTCGGTTTGACTTCCTTGTTTGGTCTCGAGGGGGAATACCAAGATGGGTATGATTGGTGTTAGTATCAGATTGGTCCCGAATAGGTCAATATTATCCCTCTCTCATAGCCGACAGTTGCATCGAGTCTCTATAGGTTGTTTAGTGCATGTTGCGCTGCCGCTTCAGTCCACCATACCTATGTAGGCGAGAGCCGCCGAATTCTAGCCTCGCCGTGTACTGGCCTCAGTACTGATGCTCCTCTTTTTCCTTTGCCCTTTGTCGGCACCCCTTTTGTTTTAGCAGGTTTGAGATCGACGTCGTTAGCAGGGTTACCCTTCCGGCTTGGCCTAGGCAGGGTTATGGACGCCATTGGTTATTCTTCAGGGCTCTACGCCCCATTTGCATCTTGTCCGTAGTCGGATTTGAATCTTTGTATAGTATATCTGTATTCTTGACTCATGGAGTCGTTGTTGTATATATATATTCTGTGGGCTCCATCGTGGACTAATGTATAATGGTATTACTTCGTTTTCCACCCGCACGACGGTGCCTGGTGGGCGTCCTTGAATCGTTTCTATGCGGGTTTGGCGGGAAGCGTTGAAACTTGCATAGGGCCGATTCGAGGGTGTTGCACACTATCTTGGTCTTTTGGCTTCATATGTGTGCATATGTCGAGTATTCTCCTATGATTAGCAAGTTTCCTTCTTTTGTGGAGCCACAATACAAAATCTTGAATGCATGTATCAATATATGTCCATGTGTGCAATAGTTGTTTTCACAACTAGAAGTTTTGGTCCTATATCACATGAGCATGGCCCATGCAGCTTCCTCTCTCTCCTTTTTCTACCTATTTGATTTTTGATTTGGTTTTGGAAGAGTTTTGAGTAGTTTGTTTTCGAACTAATAAAATAAATAAAAGAGGAATACACCTACCCTATCTCTACATCATGTCATACTACATGCAATATTAGTCTCTGATCACATGTGATATCAAAGCCACTAGTGAACTTTCTTCTATTCAAATTCTTTTGCACTTGTTTTCTTGTTCAAATTTTGATCAAATCCTATATCTACACTCCATCTACCAAGTTTTCCTAGCTAATCTAGCTATCTAAATAAAGACTCCATCTCTAATATTTATTTATTTTTGTCGCTTGATCTCTGCCTAAATATTTAACACTAAATCCGTCTAAATTTTTGTCTAAAACGAGTCTCATCTAGTCTAGTTTAGACTAGATACAAAATCTAATCCCCTTCTTTTTTTCCAACATCCTAATCACCCGTACTTATACACACACATACACCTACGCACCCCTTTTAAACCGAAACACCACCTGGGGCAACAGCAACCAAACTAGCTAAGTTTTTGTTGAACCTGACCTTGGCCCTCCCTAACACGCCACCACCCATCGCCTGCTTTTGATTCGATCCTTTCCTGTTGGTCGGGCTCAAGCAACAGAGAGAAAACCAACCTGACCGTGGCATGCCCACTGTTTATCTCCTTCCCTCCCAAGCACGTGCTCGCCAGCAGCCTCACGTCTCTGCCATGTCCTAGTTTCCTCTCCACATAAAGTAGCAGCAGACGGCATCTGAGGCAACCCTCTAACGACCTGCTCCATCCCCATCGCGATCTACTTCTTTTTCTCCAAGCAAAAGCACCCCGCGCGCAGTCGATGTTCAGGCCGTGGCCGAACCATTGTGCCGCCGGGAAACCTTGTCGAGGACCTCGCTCGTGAGCCCGGCACCGTCCTGCGCCTTCCAGGAAGGAGGAGAAGTACCTCGACGAGTTGCAGCACACGCCGGCGCCGTCCCTGCGCACGCTTGCCGTCACCGTCTACTCCCTCTCGTCACCTTCCCCGTCGGCATCACGTTCTCCAACCTTGCCGACAAGGGCGTGGTGAGCTTCCCCTTCTTTCCCGTCCTAGCTCACCTCCGTCCCTCTGTGCCCCACCGCTGTCGCTGGCCTCGCCGCGTCGCCATCACCGCTGCACCAGCACGCGCGCGCTCGTTCTCTGCAGTCGACAGCAGAAACAGCCTCGTGCGCATCTCTGTTTTTCCGTGGTTTCCGGTCGTGGTGGTCCACCTCCGCGTGCACTTGCTGAACGAAAGTCGTAGCCCGATCAACCCTCTACAGTTTTCCTTTTTACGGCATGGCGAAATTCGCCGCCGTTTAGTCGCAATCGAAGCCGCAACCCAGCTCGAGCTCGCAGATTTCTCTGCCGGCGACGTGTAGTTCGTCAGTTCGGGCCGCCGCTATTTTTCCAGAAAACCCCTGGGCTCCAATCCCTTCCAACCCGCGGTCCACCAGCCCCACCAGTCAGCCCCAGAGTTCCTTTTACGAAACGAAACCGGAGCTTTGAGGTTTTCTCACCCGAACTCCCCCGGATTCCCCACGTGGCCGCGCCCTGTTCGCGCGCCCGTGTGTGGGTCTGTACAGTCACGGGTCCCGCTTGTCATCCACCGCGGCTGGCTGAAAACTCGGTGAGAAAAGCCCTGCGTAGACTGCTGTGACCCACCTGCTGCTGAGTCAGCGCTGGCCCCACTTGTCTGTGACGGTGGCTAAATCTCTCTGGGTATAAAAAGTATCTGTTCTTTTTCTGTTTAATAAAAATTATTTCGGAAATTGTTAAATATGTTTTAAATCTAGAAATTAATAACTTTTAATTAATAAATCCAAATAATATATGTTTTTAATCAGAAAAATGTGAGGAATTCAAATATGCCATTCAAAATAATGTTTGACTAATTTAAATTTTCGAAATTGTTTAATTGCAATAAGAATGCCTTTTCTCAATTAATTAATAACTTTAATTCTATAACTCCAAATTTGACAAATAATATGTCTAAAACGATCCGTTCGACGAGCCTGTTCTGTTTATGCGTTCCATGTTATGAATTGAAGCATGCATCATATAAATATTAAATAATCAGAACTGTTTATGGTAATAAAACTTGGCCAAATAATTAATAAAATGATTTATTCTTGTCCCCACACCTCACCCTGCCATGCTTCATTATTTCAATGTAAATTGTGTATCATTCATCATGGCATGCTTGGTTGCTTGTCGCATTTTATTCATATGCTTGCGCACTTTATTAATATTGACCCTTGTTTGTTTGGTTCTTTTCGAATAGACGCCGAGCAGGGGAATTATTAGGAATCCTAGGAGTACTACCCAGATCCATCTCTCGCTTCAACTGAGCTACCAGGCAAGCACTACCACATGCTTGCATACATATAGTACCTATTGCTTCTATCTCATTCTTGCATCATGGAGTTGCGATTGCATTAAACTGAATCCCAAGTATTGCATAGCCTTTACTTTTAAACCCCACCGAAGCTTGTTCCTCCATCCTATGAACCATTACTATAGGAGTTGCTCTAGCCTTGCGAGTCATAGAATTGCATGTGTAGGGTTTGTGAGTGTCTGATGGATAACGAGGTACCTAAAGAACTTAACCTGAATAGTAATGGGATAACTAATGAAAATGGCACCGGTGGGCAATATTTGTTATTTGGTTTTCATGCTCACTTGTGTCCCGTAGGACCCCGAGTACTTGATACCTATTCCTTGACTATTCGCACTATCCACATACGGGAGACTCTATGAATCCCTCTTTGCATGAGCTTGATTTGCACTTTATTTCTTGGGGCCACAAAGTAGTTTGGGGCTTTATTACTATCCTGTACTTATGCCATGCTTTACTGCTTTATTTACGATTGTGTGTGGAACACCTGTACTATTTAGGATCGCGGCACGATTTCGCGGTATCGACAAGCCCAGTCACACTTTCGGGTAGTTTATTGGGGTGGCCCCCTGAAATGATTGATGAATCCTGTGATTGCTTTGTCGTGAAAGCCTCGTTGGGTTTTGATTTGGTTTTTTCGAGGTTGATCGTGTGTGTGTTGCTATTTGTGCACCCCTGCAGGGTAAATCTTTCTGAAAGCCGTGTCCGCGGTTATGGACGACTTGGAGCACAGTTTCTCGATCATAGACAAGTATAACTAAAGTACCGTCTTCAAGTTGACTAAATATCTGACTGGTAATTAGTGCAATCTTCATGGAATGATTAATAAAACTGCCAACGGATGGGTTGTTCGTCCGTCTTCTCGTTGGTAAGCGAGAAGGAGGATGGATCTGTTACTTTATACTGTCATAACTGTTGTTTCTAATTAACGGACATCCGCCTATCTTTGGTTAGGCGGATGGTTAGCGAGTATCTATAGACTTGTTAGTTATTATCTTTTGCTGCAATTGCGTCAACCCAGGTATATGTCCCCTTTAGAGGCATAAAGACTTGCTGAGTACCCCTAGGGTCTCACACGATAAATTGTTTGATTTAGATGAACAGGTGTATTCGCAAGATAGATACTGGGTTGAGGAGACAGATGATGGTGGCAACGATCACTCTATGTAGAGATTCCGGGGATGGGAGATCCGTGAGATCTGTGGGCAGGATGTGCTTATTTATGTGGCATCTTATGCCGATTTGCTTCTTATCCGTACTCGGATCTTGTTTCCCGCTTCCGCTTGCTACTCTGTTGATTGATGTCTGAGGAGCTATCCTACACTATTATCTCTATCTAGGATATTTAGATCTTGTCGTATGGCGTTGCAATATTTCTATTTCTTTTAGATGGTATGGCTCTGAGAACTGTTGTAAGGTAGCTTGCATACATACTCACTTCTGTATATATGTGATCTCTTCGCCTGTTGCCTACGCCGCTCGCTCTTGTCCCGATGTTCTTGGAAGTGGTTAGGGCGGTTGACGGGCCTACACGTGTGTGGCATTGAGCCCCCGCTGTAAAATGCCTTAACCACTTTTGGTTCATCCAGGCTTGAACTTTGAACGTAGGGTCCGAGGTTGTTACAATTGGTATCAGAGCCATTCCGCCCTTCAGGGTCTCAGCCAAAATGGTCGTTGTCGGTCTAACAAATATTTTGGTAGCTATGTATACTAGGGAAAAACAAAACGTGAGAGTAGGACTGCTTTCATTTTTCTTCTTACCCACCCACCCACCCTTTTCTAGTAAGGAAGTGTAACATTTTCAATCCTCTTCTAAAATTCAAACTAGGATTCACGTGTTCTGGGTTCCGTAGTACCATAGGTTGTGTGAGTGTGTGTCTGTGTGTGTGGGTAATTCTTTGTCTATCTGTTGCATCCAACTTGTTGTCGCTATCTGCCTTTTGGTTATCAACTGTTGGTACATTCCATACCGATAGGCTTTTCTAAACCGACGCGATCTGTCTTACTCTTTGTTATTCGACGCTATCTTGTTAGGGGTGTTTGTTTTCCGTAGTTGCTAATCTTTAGGTTTATCTTAAGAAGGAAGAGAGTCGGGATATGTCATTTACTTATTCATGTGCGGAGTAATGCTTTGAGTGCGGGATGGAGTCGCGACCATACCACTACTTTTATCATTCGCTCTTGTATATTGAATTGGTAGAGTGCTAATCTTGATTTCGTTAAGTGGTTTTACGCAGATAGTGGTATTTTAATGCTGAAATTTGCGGAATTTTTTTCTTTGATAGCTTTGTGTATCACACTCCTTGTTCAATCGTGTGCGATATGCTTACTATCTTCTAGGTGCTTTGACCTTTGTTGATATTTTAATATCATCTTAGTAATTTGTATCCTTTAATCTTGGTTAATTCCATTTTGGTACTATTTTGGATTATTATTATTCTCCATTATGGTATTGACTTGAGTTTTATATCAATCACAGGATGGCACCACCACGCCGCACTGAGGATGACATACCACCTGAACTGGGGGCTGCGTTGGCAAGTATTGCTAATGCCTTGGGCACAATGCAACAGAACCAGCAACGCTTTGAAGAAAGTGTCAGGAAGAATGAGTTTGCCCCGCTACCTCCACCTCCCAAGCGAGGAGACATCAAGGGTTTTCTGAAGTTTAACCCGCGCCACTTTGAGGTGTCTGATCAGCCACTGGATGTTGATGATTGGCTTCGTGAGATGTCAAGGTTGCTGATGACTACTGATGTTCCTGAACAAGAATGGATAAAATGCGCCACTCACCTTCTGAAGGGAGACACAACTCTATGGTGGGAGAATTACTTGAAGGCAAACCACTCTGGTTTTCAGGCTACTTGGGAGCAGTTCGTTGGGGCTTTCAAAGAGCAATACCTGTCAGAAATTGTCATGGAGAGAATGAAGGAGGTATTTCTCAACCTCAAGCAGGGCAATGACAATGTCAACACCTATATCAGAAACTTCATGAATCTTTCTCGGTATGGTGGCGATGAGATCTCTAATGACAAGAAGAAACAAAAGAGGTTCAGGCAAGGGCTCAATGCAGCTATCAATTATGCAATCACTCATGCAAGGCTGGGATCTTTTCTAGAACTCCAATATACATCTCTACAGGAAGAAGCCAGTAGGCAAGTGTTCGAGGAGTCCAAGAAACATAGTCGTGACACAGCAAGCTCTTCAGCTATGACAGCTCCTTCTAAGCACCGCGTGTGGGTTCCTAATACCGCACCGCCGATACCGGCTCCACCAAGACCTTCAAGCTACGCGGCAAGGCTACCAAACTCCTTCAACGCTGCTCCTAGGGGCTACAACCACAACTACCCTGGAACGCCTGGTGGAGTCCCTGGCTACGCTGCTCCACGTCCACCTGGTGCTTGTTACACTTGTGGGAACACTAGGCATCGACACTGGAGTTGTCCCATGAACAACAAAGCTCTTCCTCCTCCACCTCCAAGACCTGCAGCAAGTCCTTCTATGGTTCGTGCACCTCCACCTCGGGCTCTCAACATCAACACCAAGCCCGGGTCCACTGTTGCTCGTGCCAACTGTGTTAACGTCGCTCAAGCCGAGCATGCACCTAGAGTTGTGCTGGGTACGCTTTCTGTTAACTCAGTTTCTGCACGAGTGTTATTCGATACTAGTGCATCGCATTCTTTTGTGTCTCAGAGGTTCTCTCAGCAACAAGGTCTTCCGATTCAATCCTTGTCCAAGGTTCTTAGGGTGCAATCACCGGGGACAACTATGAAGGCTTCTCAAATAAGCCATGGGAACCAAATTGAAATTGGCAACCAATTTTTTCCTGCATCCCTCATTAAATTGGGCAATTCAGATATTGATGTCATATTGGGCATGGATTGGTTGAAAGCCAATGAAGCTGTGATTGATTGTGCTGAACACTCGGTTTCTTTGAAAATTCTTGAAGGCCACATAGTCTATTCTCCAAAGCAAACTCCTTCTATTCAGCTCTACTCTTTGGGTATCCAAAACATTGATGTTATGGAAGCCTTACAAAATGTTCCTATTGTTTGTGAGTTTCCAGATGTGTTTCCAGAAGAGTTACCAGGTATGCCTCCTGACCGAGAGGTCGAGTTTATGATTGAGCTTGAACCGGGTACCGCTCCTTTCTCCAAGCGGCTTTATAAAATGGGTCCTGCTGAGTTGGCTGAACTCAAACGTCAGCTTGATGAACAAGAGAAATTGGGTTTCATTCAGCATAGCACTTCCTCTTAGGGCAGCCCAACAATCTTTGTGAAGAAGCGAGACCGGACTGATCGACTTTGTGTTGACTACCGAGCTCTCAATGCAAAAACCATCAAGAATAAATATCCCCTTCCGCGGATCAATGACCTCTTCGATCAACTTGCAGGAGCAGTGGTATTCTCCAAGCTTGACTTGAGAAGTGGATATCATCAAATCAAGATCTGCAAGGAAGATGTTCCCAAAACAGCTATCACCACCTGCTATGGCATGTATGAGTACACGGTCATGTCTTTCGGTCTCACCAATGCACCTGCCACCTTCTCAAGGCTTATGAACTCGGTTTTCATAGAGTATCTTGATAAGTTCGTCATGGTCTATCTGGATGACATTCTAGTCTATTCTAAGTCAAAGGAAGAACATGAAGAACACCTTCGGTGTGTCCTAAACAAGCTTCGCGAGAACCGCATGTATGCAAAGTTCTCCAAGTGTGAATGTTGGCTTCCCGAAGTCACCTATCTTGGTCACGTCATCTCTGCTAAGGGCATTGCCGTCAACCCAGAAACTGTTTGGACAATTGTTGAGTGGCTTCCACCCAAAAATGTCAAAGAAGTCCGGAGTTTCCTTAGTTTGGCTAGTTATTGCCATTGCTTCGTTCAGAACTTCTCGAAGATTGCGAAGCCTCTTACCGATCTCCTCAAGAAAGGCAAGAAATACCTTTGGTCTCCTGCATGTCAAGCTAGTTTTGAAACACTCAAAGAGAAGCTCACTTCCACACCAGTCTTGATTCCTCCAGATACATCAAAGCCTTTCCAGCTATTCTGTGACGCCTCCTTGCAAGGATTGGGTGGGGTCCTCATGCAAGAAAAGCAAGTTGTTGCTTATGCTTCCCGTCAGTTGAAAACTCATGAGCTCAACTATCCAACACATGATCTTGAACTTGTAGCGGTTGTCTTCGCTCCAAAAGTATGGAGCCACTACTTGCTTGGAAACCGTTGTGAGATCTTTTCTGACCACAAACGCCTGGAGTATATCTTCACGCAGCCAGACCTCAACCTTCGCCAAAGGAGATGGATTGAAACCATCAACGACTTTGATCTTTCGATCAACTACACTCCGGGCAAAGCAAATGTGATGGCCGATGCCCTTAGTCGTAAGGCATATGTGAACAACCTCATCGTGGAAGAACATCAACCTCTCTTGTGCGAGGAATTCCATTGACTCAACCTCGAGCTTGCACCTCAAGGCTATCTTCATAACTTGATAGCTACCCCTCTCTTGGAAGAAAAAGTTCGCTCCATTCAACCTTGGTGATCCTTACACTAAAAACATTATCTCCAAGATTCAGCTTCCGAAGTATGAACCTTTCCACCTTAACGACCAAGGCACTCTATTCTTTAAGCACCGGATGTTCGTTCCAAAGTATCCGGGTTTGAGAAAGCAAGTTCTTAAAGAAGCTCATGATTCTGTTCTTTCTATCCACCCTGACAGCACTAAGATGTACATGGACCTGAAAACACAATATTGGTGGCCTGGACTGAAACGATATTGTGCCATGTATGTCTCCGAGAGTGATGTCTACCACAGAGTTAAAGCTGTCCATCAAAAACCTTCTGGTCTTCTTCAACCACTGAAGCCTCCGGAATGGAAATGGGAGAAAGTAGAAATGTACTTCATAACTGGGTTTCCAAGGTCGCAGAAAGGCAACAATGCAATCTTTGTTGTCATCGACAGGCTTTCTAAAGTGGCTCGCTTCTTTCCCGTCAAGGAAACAATTTATGCAATTCAGTTGGCTGAGCTCTATATCAACAAAATTGTCTCTCTGTATGGGGTTCCTCTTGAGATCAGCTCAGACCGTGGAAGCATCTTCACTTCCAAGTTCTGGGGAAGTTTACAAAATGCTTTGGGAACAAAGTTGAACTTCAGCACATCTTACCACCCTCAGTCACAAGGGCAAGTTGAAAGGATCAATCAGATTCTGGAAGATATGCTCCGTGCTTGCGTCATCTCTTTTGGCATGAAGTGCGAAGAATGCCTTCCTTATGTTGAGCTCTCTTACAATAATAGCTTCCAGAATAGTCTAAAGATGGCACCATTTGAGGTTCTCTATGGCCGCAAATGCAGAACTCCGATTGGTTGGTCGGGCACAGGTGAAAAACATTATTTGGCCCCGACATTGTAACTCAAGCGGAGGAGAAGGTTCACATCATTCTCGAAAACTTGAAGGTTGCTCAAAGTCACCAGAAGGGCAACTACAACAGAAAGCACAAGGACATGGAGTATGTCCCTGGTGATCTCGTTTACCTTCATGTCACTCCCATGAGAGGCACGCACTGGTTTGGTATCAAAGGGAAGCTGGCTCCTAGATACATCGGTCCTTTCAAAATTCGTGGAAGAAGAGGAGAAGTCGCTTATGCTCTTGAGCTCCCTGAAAAACTCAAGGTCCATGATGTTTTTCATATCTCTCCACTCAAGAAGTGCTTCAAGGATCCCGGCAGGACTGTGGACCATGAGCTCATCAATCTCCAAGAAGATATGTCTTATCAAGAACACCCCACAAAAATCCTAGAAGTCGCAGAAAGAAAGACTCGCAACAAGTCTATCAAGTTCTGCAAGGTGCAGTGGTCGCACCATTCCGTTGATGAAGCCACTTGGGAACGCGAGGATGAGCTCCGTGCCAAGTATCCTACCCTCTTCGTGCCTTCTTCTTCTTCCTAGAATCTCGGGGCGAGATTCCAGTTTAGTGGGGGAGAGTTGTAGCATCCCATCTGTCTAACATTTGTAATGCTACATGGTCTAATAATAAAATGCTACTTCCTACATATAATTGTTGCATCATAATTATAGCATGCTCATGTCATCATGCCACATTGCATTTGAGCATCATATAAAACCTTTTCATTTGGTTCTTATCTCATATGCATTATTAATTGTAGTTGCCTCTTGATACATTATATTCGGTTCTTGATAAATGCTTGATGCCCAAGTTGAGTTGGGGGCATATCTTTTATTAACCCCACCACCTTTCTTTGTCACCACCCTATAATTCCACCATCCAAACTATATGTGGGCATTTGCACTTCTTTTGGCTCTTGTCTAGCTCACATATATTTAAGATGGATCCACTCTACTTCCACATGCTCCCATATATGCATCATGTTGTTTTCACAATATTGATATGTCGAGCCTCATGGCCACCTTTGCATGCCATGTGAGTAGAACTCCCTTTATTTAGCTCATATGGTTTTATCTAATATATGCTCATGTATGAGGCTATTTTGGCTACAAGTGGAACAAGTGGGAAAATACACACTATCTTGGTCTTTTGGCTTCATATGTGTGCATATGTGGAATATTCTCCTATGATTAGCAAGCTTCCTTCTTTTGTGGAGCCACAATACAAAATCTTGAATGCATGTATCAATATATGTCCATGTGTGCAATAGTTGTTTCACAACTAGAAATTTTGGTCCTATATCACATGAGCATGGCCCATGCAAGCTTCCTCTCTCTCCTTTTTCTACCTATTTGATTTTTGCTTTAGTTTTGGAAGAGTTTGGAGTAGTTTGTTTTCAAACTAATAAAATAAATAAAAGAGGAATACACGTACCCTATCTCTACATCATGTCATACTACATGCAATATTAGTCTCTGATCACATGTGATATCAATGCCACTAGTGACCTTTCTTCTATTCAAATTCTTTTGCACTTGTTTGCTTGTTCAAATTTTGATCAAATCCTATATCTACACTCCATCTACCAAGTTTTCCTAGCTAATCTAGCTATCTAAATAAAGACTCCATCTCTAATATTTATTTATTTTTGTCTCTTGATCTCTGCCTAAATCTTTAACACTAAATCCGTCTAAAATTTTGTCTAAAACTAGTCTCATCTAGTCTAGTTTAGACTAGATAAAAAATCCAATCCCCTTCTTTTTTTTCCAAAATCTTAATCACCCGTACTTATACACACACATACACCTACACACCCCTTTTAAACCAAAACACCACCTGGGGCAACATCAACCAAACTAGCTAAGTTTTTGTTGAACCTGACCTTGGCCCTCCCTAACGCGCCACCACCCAGCGCCTCATGTCTCTGCCGTGTTGGTGGGGCTCAAGCAACGGAGAGAAAACCAACCTGACCGTGGCATGCCCACTGTTTGTCTCCTTCCCTCCCAAGCACATGCTCGCCAGGAGCCTCATGTCTCTGCCGTTTCCTAGTTTCCTCTCTGCATAAAGTAGCAGCAGAGGGCATCTGAGGCAACCCTCTCCCGACCTGCTCCATCCCCATCGTGAGCCACTTCTTTTTCTCCAAGCAAAAGCACCCCGCGTGCAGTCGATGTTCAGGCCGTGGCCGAACCATTGTGCCGCCGGGAAACCTTGTCGAGGACCTCGCCCATGAGCCCGGCACCGTCCTGCGCGTTCAAGGAAGGAGGAGAAGTACCTAGACGAGGTTGCAGCACACGCCGGCGCCGTCCCTGCGCACACTCGCCGTCACCGTCTACTCCCTCTCGCCACCTTCCCCGTCGGCGTCACGTTCTCCAACCTTGCCGACAAGGCCGTGGTGAGTTTCCCCTTCCTTCCCGTCCTAGATCCCCTCCGTCCCTCTGTGCCTCACCGCTGTCGCTGGCCTCGCTGCGTCGCCATCGCCGCTGCACCAGCATGCGCGCGCTCATTCTCTGCAGTCGACAGCAGAAACAGCCCCGCACGCATCTCCGTTCTTCCGCGGTTTCCGGTCGTTGTGGTCCACCTCCGCGCGCACTTGCTGAACGAAAGTCGTAGCCCGATCAACCCTCTACAGTTTTCCTTTTTACGGCATGGAGAAATTCGCCGCCGTTTAGTCGCAATCGAAGCCGCAACCCAGCTCGAGCTCGTAGATTTCTCTGCCGGCGACGTGCAGTTCGTCAGTTCGGGTCGCCGCTATTTTTCTAGAAAACCCCTGGGCTCCTATCCCTTCCAACCCATGGTCCACGAGCCCTACCAGTCAGCCCCAGAGTTCCTTTTACGAAACAAAACCCGGGCTTTGAGGTTTTCTCACCCCAACTCCTCTGGATTCCCCACGTGGCCGCGCCCTCTTCGCGCGCCCACGTCTGGGTCCGTACAGTCGCGGGTCCCGCTTGTCATCCACAGCGGTTGGCTGAAAACTTGGTGAGAAAAGCCCCGCGTAGACCGCTGCGACCCACCTGCTGCTGAGTCCGCGCCAGCCCTACTTGTCTATGACGGTGGTTAAATCTCTCTGAGTATAAAAAGTATCTGTTCTTTTTCTGTTTAATAAAAATAATTTCAGAAATTGTTAAATATGTTTTAAATCCAGAAATTAATAACTTTTAATTAATAAATCCAAATAATACAAATAATATATGTTTTTGAATCAGAAAAATGTGAGGAATTCGAAATTGTTTAATTGCAATAAGAATGCCATTTCTCAATTAATTAATACCTTTAATTTTATAACTCCAAATTTGACAAATAATATATCTAAAATGATCAGCTCGACGAGCCCGTTCTGTTTATGCATTCCATGTTATGAATTGAAGCATGCATCATATAAATATTAAATAATCAGAACTATTTATGGTAATAAAACTTGGCCAAATAATTAATAAAATCATTTATTCTTGTCCCCACACCTCACCCTTGCTATGCTTCATTATTGCCATGTAAATTGTGCATCATTCATCATGGCATGCTTGGTTGCTTGTCGCATTTTATTCATATGATTGCGCACTTTATTTATATTGGCCCTTATTTGTTTGGTTCTTTTCGAATAGACGCTGAGCAGGGGAATTATCACGAATCCTAGGAGTACTACCTAGATCCATCTCTCGCTTCAACTGAGCTACCAGGCAAGCACTAACACATGCTTGCATACATATAGTACCTATTGCTTCTATCTTATTCTTGCATCATGGAGTCGTAATTGCATTAAACTGAATCCCAAGTATTGCATGGCCTTTACTTTTAAACCCCACCGAAGCTTGTTCCTCCATCCTATGAGCCATTACTATAGGAGTTGCTTGAGCCTTGCGAGTCGTAGAATTACATGTGTAGGGTTTGTGAGTTTCTGATGGATAATGAGGTACCTAAACAACTTAACCTGAGTAGTAATGGGATAACTAATGAAAGAGGCACCGGTGGGCAATATCTGTTATTTCGTTTTTCATGCTCACTTGTGTCCCGTAGGACCCCAAGTACTTGATACGTATTCCTTGACTATTCGCCCTATCCACATACAGGAGACTCTATGAATCCCCCTTTGCATGAGCTTGATTTGCACTTTATTTCTTGGGGCCACAAAGTAGTTTGGGGCTTTATTACTATCCTGTACTTATGCCATGCTTTACTACTTTATTTACGATTGTGCGTGGAGCACCTGTACTATTTAGGATCGCGGCACGATTTCGCGGTATCGACAAGCCCAGTCACACTTTTGGGTTTCCGGTCGTTACAGCCGTTTTCGCAAACCCTAGGTCCGTCTCGGAGCCGAAACTTCGTTGCGGGTAGCTTATTGGGGTGGCCCCCTGAAATGATTTATGAATCCTGTGATTGCTTTGTCGTGAAAGCCTCGTTGAGTTTTGATTTGGTTTTTCCGAGGTTGATCGTGTGTGTGTTGCTATTTGTGCACCCTTGCAGGGTAAATGTTTCTGAAAGTCGTGTCCGCGGTTATGGACGACTTGGAGCACAGTTTCTCGATCATAGACAAGTATAACTAAAGTACCGTCTTTAATTTGACTAAATATTTGACTGGTAATTAGTGCAATCTTCATGGAATGATTAATAAAACTGCCAACAAATGAGTTGTTCGTCTGCCTTCTTGTTGGTAAGCGAGAAGGATGATGGATCTGTTACTTTATACTGTCATAACTGTTGTTTCTAATTAACGGACATCCGCCTATCTTTGGTTAGGCAGATGGTTAGCGAGTATCTATAGACTTGTTAGTTATTATCTTTTGCTGGAATTGCGTCAACCCAGGTATATGTCCCCTTTAGAGGCATAAAGACTTGCTGAGTACCCCTAGGGTCTCACACGATAAATTGTTTGATTCAGATGAACATGTGTATTCGCAAGATGGATACTAGGTGGAGGAGACAAATGATGTTGGCAACGATCACTCGGTGTAGAGATTCCGGGGATGGGGGATCCGTGAGATCTATGGGCGGGATGTGCTTATTTATGTGGCATCTTATGCCGATTTGCTTCTTATCCGTACTCGGATCTTGTTTCCCGCTTCCGCTTGCTACTCTGTTGATTGATGTATGAGGAGCTATCCTACACTATTATCTCTATCTAGGATATTTGGATCTTGCCGTATGGCCTTGCAATATTTCTATTTCTTTTAGATGGTATGGCTCTGAGAACTGTTGTAAGGTAGCTTGCATACATACTCACTTGTGTATGTATTTGATCTCTTCGCCTGTTGCCTACGCCGCTCACTCTTGTCCCGATGTTCTTGGAAGTGGTTAGGGTGGTCGACGGGCCTACACGTTGGTGGCCCTGGGCCCCCGCTGTAAAATTCCTTAACCACTTTTGGTTCATCCAGGCTTGAACTTAGAGCGTAGGGTCCGAGGTTGTTACAGCTATGGTGGTGGAGAGATTAGATCTTAGTCTATTGTTATAGCGGCTCGTCGGTGTTGTGGATGGAGATCTGGAGGTGGCTGATGGTTTCTGCGACCGCCTGTTTCTCGTCGCCCGAGGCCTCTTTATATAGGGGTCCCTTCATGAAAGTTGTTCTGTTTGACATAGCGGCGTCGATGGCAACTATACGGCCGGAACTATATGACCGAAATTTTATTCCGGTCATATAGTTGGTCGTTAAAGCATCTGCGTTCGACCCACGACTCTTGGTTTCTTCTGGTTGTTGGAAATCTCATATCTTAGACTTTAATGTAGTGATTCTCATCATCAAGCATCATTATCTATGTAGGAAAAAATAGAAAGAAAGGATTGCATACCCCTTTGAATATTAAGCATTAGAGGCAGGGTTTAGAGAGATATTTCATCAAAATTGTGAATAATACCCAGTTTAAATGTGGACATAGATGGCTTTATTTCAGAGCCATGAACCTCCCCAAGCTTAAACTTGATATTCCCCGAGAAAGAAAACTAAAATCAAAAAGGAACTCAGCATTTAAACTGAAATAACGAGATGATGATCTTACTCATGATTGATAGTCTCATGTTTCCTCCACTTCATATTTCTGAAAAACATCAGCATAGATAGAGTAATGGCTCGCATATCATACGGGTTTTATGCATCCTTATAGAACAGCAAAATTATTGTTAACATGGATGATTCAAATGAGCAAACTTCCATGTCATGTAATCAACACACTTGCCTTTGAACATAAAGTATAATCATGTAAATTGAGAGTGTGAGAGTTTTCATGAAAAGCATATACACTAGAGCACTCAATTATCCCACATCAATAAATCAAGACTTTTCAAGCACTACTTTTCTATTCATTGTCCCTCAAGAATTTCAGTTTTTGAGTAATTGAGAGCATGCCAAAAAAATGTTTCAGTTTATCGAGCTGTGATGGACACCCATGGCATCACTAAGGGTTTTGTTCCTTTTGCATAATGATTACTCATAATAGCCAGAGGAGTGATTCCATCATGAACACAGCTATCCGAGAGTGTGAAGAATCTTACCCACTATAGCATTGCTGCTACATGTGTTTAATCAACTGATAGCCGAAATCTAGGAGTTTCCTCCATGAAGATTGTTCGTAGGCCAGCGAAGTTGTTGGCATCCCATGAAGTTTGACACACGTAATGCAATATCATTCTTATGATTAACATGTTAAACTTTGGCATGCTCACAAAAACTGCTAAACATTAATTCAATTGAACAAATGCTTTTAAAGAGAGCTATCAAGTCAATCAACATTTCCAGTGGTGTTGAGTATCTCTAGAAATAAGCCTTCAAGACTAAACACTACAACACCCAAGCCTTCAATTGTGAGACTTTTTCTTATTACAATTATTTAGCAATTTTTAGGCAAGACTTGGCTAATTACGAGAGTTGGAACAAAACGTACCCAATTAAATACCCATGCAAACGAAAATCTTACTACAATACAAAGACTCACTTCACCAATATAATATCTCAACATTTACTACTAACTAGCATGGGTTTCTCAAATTTCAAAAGTGGGGAGTCATGAGACATACCTCTCCTATTTGGTTCCACTTCTCTCTTCCTTTTTTATTTGTTTCTTGGAAACTCGAAGTTGATCACTCTCCTGCAAATACATGATAATCTCGAGGCGGAAAGAAAAAGAAAGAGGGAAAATAAAGAAAAATGGAGAAATATTTTTGTTATTTATAATATAGGGAATTTCAAGAATAGAAAATTGACGGCAAAGCTCGGCTAGAAAATCTCGAAAGCAAATAGAAATAACTAAATATAAAGTGTTGGGGAAACCAACACGAGTGATTATAAACTCAAATTTAAAAAAACACGACCTCGAAAAAAATAAAAAGCAAATGAACACCAAATAAAGATACATGAGGAAACTTCCCAAAGCTTAGGCTTTTGCAAGCCCTTCAAATCATTATGGTTGCGGGAGAAAGTCGGAACTCCAGTTCACAAATTGAGTTGAGAGATTACTAGTTGATTCTCGGAGTTTTAGAGAGAGGCTATGCATCCTCTCAACAGTCCCTCCAAGTTCTTGGAAGTCTTGGGATGTAGCGAACCGGATTGATGGCTGCTCCTCTGTATGAGGAACTTCTTGCTCCTCTTCTTGGTCCTCATCCTCATCCGTAATTTCCTCCTCGGGTTGGTGTTGCTCAACCTGCAAGTCATATAGCAAACGTCCTTCCTCGATATAGAAAAGACCATTAGGCATAGGAGCGGGGTAGATACGCCCACCTCCAGCAATATGCAGGTAATAAACACCACCTCTCCTAGTGAGCATTCAACAAGCTTTCAAAGTAGAGAAACCAACACGTCGCTCACCTAGCACAGGTTGCAACTCACCTAGGTTGATGCCTAGGGCAGTGGCAAGCACGGTGATGACGCCTCTACATGTGATTGGTCTTTGGCTTTGGGAGGATTGGTGCTCCAAGTAGCGCACAAGGATTGCGCCCAAGTTGGGCGACAAGTTGCAGTTGATGTAAGCAGCCTTTGGAAGGACTAAGATGTCCTCCTCGTTGAGTCTTGTGAACTCATTACGTGCCCGGTGTTAGCAATTAGATAGAACAAATAGTGAATTGCAGGATATTGAATATTCTTCCCCTTGCTTAGTCTAGTAGTGAAACTCATTCCATTATAATATTGTTCAAGGGAAGGGTCTAAGCCAGATGCGTGTAAGGAATTGACATCATTATTTGGGAAATTAAAACATGTGCACCATTCATCTAGTATTAAAGTGTAGTTGTTGTTCATAAGTCGGAAAGAAATTGTGTACTCTCCTTGCCATAGTTTTAGCATTGCTTTGCAACGAACTTAGGAATTCAATGGTTAAATGGCGATAAATAGGCACATCACTGTACACAAAGTTCTACAGGCCAGCTGTATTGCAAAGTAAATTGAAGTCATCAGAAGTACTGAGTTGGTTCAATATAATGGGGCAAGCCCACTCAGTGGCCTTCACTTCGTGGTTCTTGATCCTATCGAAGCGATCATGTTGGAGCTCGTTCCTGAACCGTATCCCCATGCATTCTTGAGTGACATCCCGAGAAGCTCTAGCGGCAGCATGAGCACGAGTTCGTCTCCTTGTGTTCATCATCTAAAACAATAAAGGAAGAGAAAATAAAACTTTTTGATCCAACAATAATAAGTATAACATATTACTCATCAGAGCACACTAAAGAATCCTCTCAAAATAATAATCTACACAAGATAATCATGGCAATTAGTTCATAGTAGGTCTCACCCAAAATTGATAATGACAATAGATCAAAAATTAATTTGCAAAAAGTAATTGGAGGATCGGGGGAGAAACATACCGTAGATCACTTGTGTGCGAGGAAATAGAATGAAATTAAGTAGAGGTGAAGATCTCTTGAGGTTTTGAGAGAGTTTCGATGTAGAAGAAAGAAAAAGGATAGAAATCTTGGAGTTGGAGGTACCTTCCTATGCAATTTTGTGGTCAGACGCAACTATACGGGCGCAACTCTACAGCCAGAACAATGCGTTTCCGCCGTATAGTTGGCCTGCTACCAATTTTTATAGGTATCAAATGTGCATTAAGTTGGGAAAGTGTTTTGGAGAAAAACAAACTTTCCTTAAAAGAAGGAGCTTTTAGGTGTTTGTCAATTAAAGGAATTAATTGCTTTTGGGCCACAATAATTATGGAAAATATTTGATAAATCCTTGTAATCATAGTAGATGATGTACACAAGATTTATCTAGCATTATCATCCTTTGGATTTGGGAATCCAACTTGATTTTGCTAAGAAACAAGGAAGAAGGGATCTAGGGTAATGTTATTATCATACCATCAAAACCTTGTTGGATCTTGGAGCTCAAAGCTCCCCTTGGAACATGGGATATATGGATGGATAGAGCAAGTTATATAGATCACCATGGTATAGAAGTTTGGGCTTGATCATGCTTGAGATCTCCAAGGAGTGATTCCAAACTTTGAATAAAATAAGACTGCCAAAAGCAGATTATCCGATAGCCTTCAAAACCATGTGGGTTTTTGAAGCACAAGGATTCATGTGGAACAAGTGAAGTAGGTATTTCTAGAACTTTATTAGTAGAACACAATCAAGAAAGTAGTTGGTGAAAAGAAGATAACATGTAGGTGTGAGCTTCTTCCAAAGTAGGCATGTTGAAAAGATTTTTTAGGAATTATTATTTTCTTGTCTGCAAAACTATCAAGAACAAGGGGGTTAGAGGATGGTCTAACCAAGGGCAGGAGTAGGCCTTGGTAGTATTTATGATGGTCTACAACATGGTTCAAGTGCATTACCAAAAAGGCACAAGGGTTGAGAAAGAGAGGCATTCAAAGAAGTGATGTTGAACTAGTTTCTAGACTTTGTCAAAATTTGACAGATTTAGGGTTTTTGACTAGGCTATGAGTGGAGATGTTTTTAAGGGTTTGCAAGTTATCAAATCATCATCAAGTGGATGATGTTTAAGTGTAGATTGGTTATAATAGATCCATGCTGGATATTGGTCTTCATTGACTTCGAAACTTCTGGAATGGATCACTTCAGAATTGATCTAGTTAAGGGTTTTAGATGATCACCTAGTGGCTGGAGATCAGATCCATCTTGTATTCTTTCTTAGGGTTTTGTGATCATAAAGTATCTTGATCCTAGAGGATGAGCTCCTAGAGTAGCTCATACTATTTCTAAGCAATCAAGTCAAACAGCAGATCAAGGCAACTCATCTTAAAAACAAATCGACTACTACTAGGGTTACCATCAAGCTTATCTTGAGGCAAGGATGGGCAATTTTGAAAGGTTGGGGTTTGAATAAGGTAAGAGTCCTTGGTATTTCTACCAGGAGTAGCATTCAAAAGCTTTATAACCAGGTTTTGGAAAATCCTAGAGGTAGGAGTAGTTGAAGGTTCTGTCTTGAAAACATAAAGAGATTATATTATATATATCTCCATAGTTTTGTCAATAGAAGCTACTAAAATATTTTTGGTTACATAAGCATCTTGGCTCATGTTCTGAAATGCCAGAACATTTAAGAATATGTAAAATGAGCCAGGATAGTTTTGTTAAATAGCTTTTTGACAACTGATGTTGAGGTAAGGAGTATATCATAAGATGTACAATCATAAGCATAAGCACATACAACAACATGCAAGCAATGCACAATTAAATAAGAAAAGTTTTGTTCCCCCTGATTTTTGCATTCTGGACAACTAATCAGGGTTGCTGAAATTGGGATGTTATGGACCTTTCCCCCTTAAAAGAATCTCGTCCCGAGATTCGGGAGAGTAAGGTTAGGGGATTTGTGTTGGATTTAGTGCTATGTGTTTCTCATGTACTAACTTGTCGGCTTTGTCTTTGAACAGGGTCACTACGACAGTGAGGTTGAACTTCAATCATCTTGGATGCATGAGTATTGAGCAGGCTTCAATCGGGATTGTGAGAGGTGATCTTCCTTCTGTAAGGATTTATGTTATTTCTCTTAAGGGATCATTGTATCCTAGTTCACAATTTTGGGTCTAACTCCTGAGGTTGCTCCTAGCAAAGGGTTATTCTATTTTGTGGGAAAGACGTAGTCTTTCCCCCTTAGGGTTAAACTAGGGTGGCTCGGAGTTAACGCAGTCCTTCCTTCTTGGAGTCATCAGATCTGTTACTTTTTTTGGAGTATCTTTTGGTAGACAGTCTTCGGTAATTGAGTGGAAAGACGCAGTGTTTCCACCTTAGAGCTTTACATTAGGTCATCGAGGTTGGGGTAGATCCTTCGTCTTGGAGCAGAGGCATGTCGCTTGAGTTGAGGTCGGAGAAAGTTAGCGGTTTACGACACGTCTTGATAGTCTTCAGTCGGGGTAGGGAAGCTAAATTCGGAGAGACGTCTTCACTTGAATTCTTTGTGTTGCTTCTGCTCGATGGCGAAGTGGAGTCGTTGTCATCATGCTTCCTTATCATTCGGATTTAGGGGGGTATTTCTAACCTTCTAGGGAGGAACTTCTCGTTGTTTTGGGTAGGGTTCGCTAGAATAGTTAGTCTCCTGTGGTGGTCAGAAGCTCTAGTATACCAAAGGTTAGTGTAGTTAGGTCTTCACTTCTTGTCTTGGTAGGTAAGTCTGGTGGTTTCTTCCGGATAGTGAAGATTCTTCGGAGATCGACTTCCGGCTTCAACGGGATTCTAGCAATAATAGACAATGAATAATGGAGCGATGCGATGTCGACAAGTCTTGAGTGGTGAGTTGGACGGGGTATGTCATCCTGCTAAGGTGAAGTCTTCGAGTGGTTCTAACTTGATGATGTCGAAGTCCTGGTTCCTACAATACTCTTCCCCTCATAACTCCCGAGGTTAGTATGGATTCTTGTTAGCGACAACTATTGGGGTTTCTGAGTTGCTAGGGGTGTTATCGCTCCTCGAGTCATATTTGTCAGAGGTCTAAGAAACAAAAACACACATACAAGGTGAACAGAGCGAGGGGATTGCAAAGTTTTTGGCAAACACCACACATCAAGCAACACATGATGCACTTAGGCAAGCAAACACATGATGCACTTAGGCAAGCAAAGTTTTAATCCCAGATGCATGTTATGCCATACATCACAATCCTAGGATTACCATTTTTGCGAGACATAATAGATTGGATATCATAGTACATCAACCATTACAAACCATAATAAGGTCTTACACAAATAAAGGATCTCATAATCCAGTCTTAATAAAATAAGCAGCGGAGATAAATAATAAGCATAGCGGTGGGGTCCATCTTCAGTGTCACAGGCAATGCTGACGATGGGAGATAGTCCTAGTTATCATAGCCGTCCTACTGTCCTTCCTCTTGGTAGTCCTCTTCATAGTCTGGCCATGAGAATAGCCAGGGACAAAAGCCATGAGTACTCTTTAAGTACTCGCAAACTATCACTAACAAGTAAAGTAGTTCTAGTAGGAATGCTAACTCTAAGTTTATTTGTAAAGTTAAGTTTGGAACCTAAGCTGAGTTCAGAGACAAACAAAGATAAAATAAAGTTCTAGAATCACTTAAGTTGGGAAACTAGTTTCATAGTCACAACCCTGTTGTGGTCAAGTCAAGATTCATCACTCATTTCATAAGTCATTTTGAAAACATCTGACAACGAAACAGTATGGCTACTCCAACTATCCATAACCGCGGACGCGGATATTTGAATAGTTTGACACTCTTTAGAGGTGGTACAATTTCACCACAAGATTCGATACATCAGTCAGGGATAACCCTGAATCATCATACTTAGTATGCAGATAATCAGACATAACCTTTCCTTTACACACTCTAGTATAAGCACCTCTCCTATGAGCTTGGCCTCCCAGCCATGACCATCTGTCATCCCGGGCACTGAATAGGTGGACAACATTGAGAGGTAGCCTCCGCTCAGACCTCTCCCGTGAGGAAAATCATACTAATGCATATAATCTTTTGGCTAAGCCTTACCCAATTCAGGTATTGTGGTTGTACGGTAAAATTGGAATGGTATCGCATCCGAACGCAACCATTAGTTTGCATAAAAGGGCTAAGGCTCATGCCTCAACATTTTCATCATCATAAACCATTTGTGTTTCTCAACACATGTCAAAACATCTCAATAGAATGACTCATCATTCCAAGGTTTTGACAAGTCATTTTCCCTAAGTATTTCCATCTAAAGTGATCAAGTTTTTGGTTTGCCTCTAAACCACTAAGTTATGAGTGTTCACTAATGTGGGATGCTAAAATCAATCTCATGCCATAGAATGACATCTAAGTCTAACTAGATAGGCCAAGTTTTATACTTTTTATGCTATCTATAAACATAGTAAAGAACTTTGGTAGAGTAAGGAAAGTAAAGCTTGTAAATAAGACTTGGGATGGTATAAGTCAAGAAGTATAACTAAGCATGCCTAAAGAATTTGCTCAAGTTAAGGTGGAAAGTGTTAGCTTGCTTAGTTCTAGCTTGCATAGTTAAGAAACTTGCAAGTGTTAGCTTGCATTGTTAATGATGGCTTGCCTTGGCTGGTGAAGTGGTTAAAATTCTCTTCCTCCTCTTCTTGGTAGAACTCCTCCTCCTCGAAAGCTTGGTCGGTACTACCGTCTATAAATACATATGGGATACACAATCACCAAACGATACTTAACTAGTCTATTTAGTACCCTAAGGCACACATTTGATGATCTATTATCATCACCAACATCACAAGGTTTGATAACTAGTTTCATTTTATTTTATTTGAGAAAAGTAATTTCTACTCATTGAAAGTAACTAAGATTTAATATTCTCCAATTAAAATATGGTATCATGTGGACACATGTCATCACCACATATTCTAACATATGGGAATGTGATTTAAATGTGGGATCACATTTTAATAAGTTTTAAGATTAATAATTAATGATTTAAAGTGACTAGAAATGCCTATATAGCATTATTTTGGTACTAGTCCAAAGTCACTGCATGCAAACCTTAATATTATTACATATTCAGATAGGTATGGTTAAATGTGATTTTTGAGAGTTGGAATCAACTCAAAAGCTATTATGGTTGATTTTAGAAAAATGTTTGAATGTGAAAAAGATTCTGTCTTCTTATTTTTAATAGGAGAGATCTCTAACACTAAATTATTTAAATCCAACGGGCTTGGATAGAGATTTAAATTACCTTTCCAATAAAATTGGAATCACTCAATTTGGATGTGTAGAAGTCTCTGAATTGATTTTCAAACTAAGGGATAGATTCTAGTTTAAGTCTAAAAAGAAAAATCTAAATTTGAATCATAGGGCCAGCGCGGGAAATTAATTGGGTCGGCCCATATTCATTCCGTGGCGCTAAGGACTGCTGACAGGGGGGTCCCGCCTGTCAGTGGCTCATTAAACGCGAAGCAGTACGGGGCAGTGTGGACCGTAGGATTAGAACTAGATCAACGGCTCACGGTCATCGTCGATGACGAACACGTCGCTGGCGAGACGGAAACCTAGTGACGCTGCGGGGTGCAGTGGGGGCGTACCAGGGCTCCAGCGAGTGCAGCGAGGCGGGCAAACGAACGAGTCGACGACCGCGGGCTCAGGCGAAGTCGCGGCAGAGGCTAGGGTGGACGAAATCGACAGGGGCGTCTCCTCCTCTGCTGCGGCTTCCTTCGGTGAAATTCCGGCGACTGGCTGCTCGAGCTACTCCGGAGAGAGGTGGGGAAGAACTTGTGGTGAGAGGGGAGTGTGAGAGTGTGAGGAATTTGTGCTGGGGAGGCTTCCTTATATAGGCACGACGAGGCGGCAGAGAAGCATTGGCAGAGCTCGTCGGTGACGACAGCACAAGGGGTTATTGGCATGGGCGAGGTAGGCGGACGGTGGGTGGTTCCCTGGCGGTTAGCTAGGGCGTAATGGTGATGCTAGGGGAGGTGGATAGCGGTCGGGCACGTTGCGCCCTCTGGGAAACAGAGGTGGTGCTCGACGTGGTTCCCAACGAGTGTGGGTCGAGTGACGGGGTACGGCCATGTCTGGCGGGCTGAGGTGGTCAAGGCAGAGCGGCATGCGCGGTCTAGGGCCAAGGCGTGTGATACATTGCAAATGTATCTATAATTTTTGATGTCCCATGCTTGGTTTTATCCACTTTCTTGTCTTTTGTCCACACTTTGAAGTACTTTTCATATGATTTCTTGGACTAACCTATTAACAAGAGCCACAGTGCCAGCTGCTTGTTTTCTACTGTTTTTGGTTCCAGGAAAGTCAAAAAATGAATATTCTCGAAATTGGATAGGACAAAAGCCAAAGTGCCTATTTTTCCGGAAGTCATCAGATGCCAAAGTACAAGACGGAGAAGGGCTGGGGGCCAGCCACACCACCTGGCCGTGCGGCCAGGCCTGGCCCGTGCCAGGGGGTGGTCTGGCCGACCCCAGCACCCCGTCGGCCTCTCCTTCCGCCTATAAGATGCCCTCGGGACGAAAACCCTAAGTGCCTGATCAAAAATCCATGAAATAGTCTATAGCCGCCGTCATCTCCATCCCTAGATCGGGAGGGATCTGAAGCTCTTCCCGGCACCCTGCCGTAGAGGGGAACTCACCCTGGAGGCCTTCTTCATCACCATGCAAGCCTCCGGTGTGATGCGTGAGTAGTTCGTCCTTGGACTACGGATCCATGTAGTAGCTAGATGGCTGGTTCTCCTCTTTGTGCTTTCATGTCTAGATCTTGTGAGCTCCATTCATGATCAAGATCATCTATTTGTAATTCTGCATGTTGTGTTTGCGGGGATCCGATGGATATTGAGATGCTATTTCAAATTGATTATTGATTCTATCATGTCTTTGTTATTTGTGATCTTGCATGCTTTCCGTTGTTAGTAGCTATCTTGGCCAAGTAGATGCTAGCAACTCCAAGAGTTAGTATTTTATGCTCGATAGTGGGTTCATGCCTTTGGTAATCTGCGGGAAATGACAGAAATCTCAAAGGTACTAGATGTGTTGTTGCTACTAGGGAGAAAACAATATTCCTTTGTTCATAGAACAATCACATTGTTTACTTTACACGCAGTTCATAAAGCAATAATCTGTTGCTTGCAACTTAATACTGGAGGGGGGTCGGATGATAACCTGAAGGTAGATTATTAGTCATAGATGTAGTTGGATGGCGGTTTATGTATAATGTTGTAATGCCCAATCGAATCTCAAAGGAGTCAAGATGATTAGTATATGCATGTATTGCTTTCTCGATGTTTGTCAATTGCCCCGCTGTAATTTGTTCACCTAGCATGTTATGTATCTTAAGGAGAGCCGCCTCTAGTGAACTATGGATCCCCGTCCTTGTCTTTTACATACAATCTACAAACTGTTTACTTCTTTGTGTTTACTTTCTGCAAACTTTTACTTCTTTCCATTCGATACATTTAATCCTTTGTTTTCCACAAAACACGGTGAGATTGACAACCTCATCGCAAGTTGGGGACAAAGTTCTGTGGTTGTGTTGTGTAGGTCTCCACGTTGTTACTAGCACCGGTAGTGCGCCCTGCCAAGGCTCAACTAGCAACACCTTTGGGGTGTTTCCTTGATCCTACTGGTTCGATTAAACCTTGGTTTCATAACTGAGGGAAACTTGTTGATGTGCTCATCATACCTTCCTCTAGGGGTTCCCAACAAGCTCTACATCAACACCGCACCAGCATTTTTCTAGCGCCGTACACTGAGCCATCAGCGTGGTCTGTGGCGTGCTAGCGGTGATGGCGCTCTGGCGTGCTCTGGTGCGGCATACAGAGGATAGTGCGAGGGTTGTATGGGTGGTCCAGTGGCTAGCAGTGGTCGTGGGGTGGACCGTGGACGACGGTGAGGTCACACCTTGCTTCCTGGAGCGGCGGAGAGGGGCTGGCGGTCTGCTACGAGCTGCGCATGATCAATCGGCGAGCATGGCCTCGGGGTGGCGGTGTACTGTTGCCCTAGGCCAAATGGTAGGTCCTTTATGGACTGCTTGGGTTTAGGGGAGACAAAGGCATTGATTTGGGTTCAAATGGCTCGACAAAATTTTATCAAAAATAGTGATAATTAGGTAGGTTTGATTCTGCTCACCAAGTGCTCGACACAATGGCCGCAAGAATTCAACTTTTGAATTTTGAAATGAAATTTGGTGGAGTTGTTTGTCACATGCTTAAGCATCTCTGGTTGCTAGGATTTGGAAAATTGAATTCATTTGAGTGGGTTTTTTAAAAGTGTGATCTAGATACATACACTTGGTTCCATTTTCAAATGCCATTTAAATTTAGAGTTTGAATAATTTTGGAAGATCACAAAGTGGGCCTTGGTACATCACTACTTGTACTAGCAAGGGGTGCAAAGATCCACAATTGTTTCTATTGGGATTTGAGTCCTAGGAACACTCAAAGTGGGCTAGTGGATTAAAATGACAAAAGTGACCATTTCCTTTATTTAATTCGTTTTAATTTATTTTTGTTTGGGATTTTCTTGGGAATGATCTAGATGATGTGTAATTCACCTTAGAGTCATCTACAATCAATAGATCACTCAATCATGGCAATTCACAACAATTCTTATTTAATGCAACACACATATGCATGCTTGATTATTTAAATGGGAAAAGTTTTTTGTTAACCCTAAATTGGGTGATTTGGATCTTGATTAACCTTGATTAAAGATTTGGGATGTTAAAACTGACTAGGGGGGACCAAGGAGTTAACTATTCACGGAAAAGGGGAATCCTAGTCTTAGGACTTATTCATCCTAGAGATCACGGGATTGAGGTTTGGGTCACTGTCTTGCGAATGAAGCCTTCGTCGTGTCATCGGAGGCTTCTCGATCATGTAGTACTTGTTTTCTTTTGGATTATGAGGATTCCGCTGGTAGGGCGATCTTGAAATCTCCTTGTGTTTGCTGGTAGTTCCTTCTCTTCATCTCGTCCTCGACGTCTTCACCGGGTTCTAGATCCTAGTTACTTGAAATCCGTAGGTTTGAAATTTGGACGAGGGATAGAGGAATTCAATTTCAAAATCATCTAAACTAGATTGAGATAAGAAGTAGAATCTTTCGAAATGTTTTGAGGAATTAGTTTTCAAAAGCCGGTGTTTCCAAAATAGTTTTCCTGTCTAACGACCATGCTAACTAAGGTTCTCCTATAGTCAGGATGGCTCTGATACCAAGTCTATGGGGCCCCCGGATTAATCCTCCGAGAATCCATGTTATGCATACGCCACAATCCTATGATCAGTTAGTCGTGGCACATAACTGACAAGTATCAAAGTAAACATCCATTACTTAAGCGGATACATGTCATACCTTACATTATGGCTACATCAATAATCATCAGCGGAACTTCATCAAGCGTAGAGCCTGAGCCATGCCTTAACCTACAGGCAACTGACTGGAAGAACGTCCTAGCTCGCATAGTCGCCAACTTCAACTTCTTCTTGATATCTAACCAAGTTAATAGTCAGTGACAATTCCAGTGAGTACTTTGAATGTACTTGCAAACCACCTTAAGAGAATAATAATAATAACAAGAGGATATGCAATATGGCTATGGTAGTAGGAGGGCTCCAAGAGAGGTTCTTTTCTCAATTAGTTTCTCTGTAGATATAGCATCTACATATCTTTGTTAAAAACCTTTGGAAACCTTTTTGAAAAGTTCTGGAAAACATTAGGACTGGGTCACCCATTCGTTCCTCCTTTTCGGTCATCCCATGACCAAACTCCTTTCATTCCTTTCTGACCATCCCATGGTCAAAACAAGTATCCTTTTCGACCATCCCATGGGCAAAACATTTCCAAAGCTATTTCTTTTCGGAAATCCTTTTTGAAAACAAAACCAGCACCGCTCTACAGAAGTTTGTCCAACCTGTCCATAACCACAGACATGGCTATTCAAATAGATTTACACTCTGCAGAGGTTGTACACTTTACCCACACCATCCGGGTACCCTACCCTGATCTTTCACCGATCGTGGGTCGAGTAACCAATCAAGACTCTCTGGATGCCCACTCTGATATAAGTGCCTACCCTATGAGTGTTGTTCCCCTCAACACCGGGATGCCCTATATAGTTCTCAAGCCAACCGGAGCGCTTTTTCCACTTCCCAAGTGTGCACTTTCAACGAGGGGATCATAGTAAAGCGGGGAGGCCCGTAGACCCTTCGTTCCATCTCTAGGTCGATGTCCCACATGGACCTATATAGGAGAAGGCCCACCCTCCAGGGATTTTTTATCCCCTGTAGTCGTTGCGAGGCAGCTTGTACCAGAATAAACAAACATAAAATCCAGCCCTGTCCCATTCCAGAGTAATGTGGTTGCACGGGTTAAGTTTTTATAGCTAGCAAAGAACCGGTGCATTTTCGTAAACCTTTTTCCTCTAGCTTTCCTTCAGCATTTTGTAAAACAAAACCTTTTTCTTTCTCAACATCTCTTGGGAGGTCCCACCTCATCGAGGTTTTATCATAAAACATTTGGTAAAACTTTTCTGGGGTCTTCCCATCCTATAGCTTTGCTTTGGCTAAAACAGGGCCTCCAACGGGTTATGATGATATGCACCATCTATTCTACCAGGGGCCAGTAGGTGTCATCAAGGGGGTTTGTACTTAATAGTACAAAAGTGTAATAGTTCTAAGGATCCAAACCACTACTATATATACATCAACAGATAGTAAACAATACAGTTTTAATAAACAATAGATAAAACATGCATAAGTACAACACTAGGACAAGGCTTATGAGCAAGAAGGTGGCTTGCCTGCGATCAGCAATATGCCATAAATGTCCCTGGACTTCTTATTTAGATAACCAAGAATACCAATACCAAAAAGATCTCTTCTTCTCGGCGTCAATACAGGCGCAACTATCGCCGTCATCGAGTATACATGCAAACAAGCAAGCCCACAATCAAAACAAGGCATACAAGAGGACATACATACAGCAAGAAAGTGTACAATACAAGTTTACGGTACAGTAGGTTTCGAGAAAAGTGGATTTAGAAGATTGAAATTTTCTTTGAAGCATTTGAAGGAAATCCTATAGGATTTATAGTCTAGAAATTGTTTAGGAGAGGGCATTTAGACCAAGGCCATACTCCATATGATACCATTGTATAGAAGTGATACTAACAGATAGGTAGTGATAATATGAAGTCAACAGAAGTGATTTCAATAATTTACCCTTTTTCTTGGATTTAAGAAGTATTTTCTAGTGATAAAGGCTCTAGTTTTGGAAAAGAATCCACCAGAGATGTTTTGTATGTCCAAAAATTATTTCCATGGATGGTTAGGTAGGGTTTTCTGTACTTATTCACCGAGAGTTGGAATCATGTCAAATTATTTACCAGAATGCCCTCAGGAAATTCCCAAATTCAGTTATGTAGCTGTTTTGTCTTTTTCACCAGATTAATTCTGCAGAATATTTTGATATGATTCCAAAGGAAAATGATAGGTACTTTGAATACCTTTCTGTAGAAATTGGAATCAACCTTTTTGGATTTATAAAACTACTATAGTGATTTTATTGGTGAGTTAATCATACACATAAGTGTTTAATTCATGATAATTCTTTGAGAGCTCAATAAATACTGGGCTCGAAGGATTTGATAGAAGTTAAGTTTTATGGATTACGAGATTTGGAATTTGGTCAGTACCTACTTTGGTTGGACCCAGAGAAATTCCTAAAGCCAGACTGTGACTGTTTTTGTTATTTTTACTATGAGTAATATAGGAAGCCACTTTAGGTGGGGCCAGGGGTGCATGAAAGGTACATGTGTTACATTCCAACACAGAGAGGTTTCAAGTCATTTGGACTTCGAAAACTCTCTGAAAGAATTTATTGAGGAAAAGTATACACCTCGGTAAATGATTTACTATATTTAACCTGGGCATGATTTGGGTTAACAAAAAATACTGCATGTTAGGTAAAACACCGAGGCATAAGGTAAAATTTAGATTTACCCAATTGGATTCATTTAGCATTTTCATTTTGAAATAAACCAACCGGGTAAAAATCAGATCTGAGGGGAAAAACATTAAAAAGCAAAGGTATGGGGATCCTTGGCCGGATCTGGCCCGGTGTTGGGCCGCGCTGGGGAGGATTTGTCCCACAGGGTCAGAACGAGGCATGGGAGGCGAGGGTTCAAACCTTCCAGGAGGGCCCCATCGGTCAGCGGTAGCAGAGGACGAACCGGTATGGGCGAACGGTGGCCGTTGGATCGAAGGGAGATCGACACTAGGGAGTCGTCGTCTCTAGCGGGACAAGTCCGGCGGCGGCCGAACCCTAGGACGGTCGGGGGCGGCGTCGTAGCTCACCTGAGGGCACGGAAGGGTGCTGTGGAGGCTCCAGGGTGACGCGGTAGTCCGTGGCAAGCCCGACAAGGGGCGGCAGTGGGGTATTCTTCCTCGGGAAGACGCTCGCACGCGAGGACAACCGGCGGGTGGCTCGGAGGTTCACCGACGACGTCATTCTGGGGGGGGGGTTCCTAAGCAGAGAGGAGGGCATAGTTAGAAACAGGAGATTGAGGGGATCTCGACAGAGTAGCATGTAGGCAGAGAGGAGTAGCAGAGAGGGCACGCATCAGCCGTAACTTGCTCTTCTACTCCTCGGTACCGTGGCGGTGCTGCGAGATCAGCATGCAGCAGAGAGCAGGAGGATCGGCCTCCTATCTGGGGGGGTGTTGGGGAGATATGGGAGTGGAAAGGGGGTGGTTGGCACGCGCGGGCAAGGCTAGGGTTCTATTTATCGCGATGAGCGCTTCCACGGTGCACCGAGAGCACGGCGGAGTGGGGAGGGTGTGTGGGAGCGCTGGGTTGGCCAAGCTGCAAAGGGGCTTGGGTCATGGAGTCGCTTTTGCATGGTCTCCGCGATGGAGCGGGCCAGGGGCCTCGGGAGTGAGCAAGGTGAGGGTGACAACGTCTCCACGTGCAGGATGTTCGACGGAACATGTCGAGGCGTCTAGGGCTCGGGAAGGCGAGGGGCGATGCTAGGAGTAGGGAGGTGATTAGGGGTAGGGGCTATCTCCCGCATGATCTCGAGTTGGTTTTGCACCGCAGGGAGGGTGAGGCGAGTGTGGGTGAAGTCGATGTTGGGGATATACTTTCCGGGTATCCTCACAATTACTCACTGACCAGGGTGGCCCACTTTGGGTTAGAGCTTTGCTTCACGGGCAGCCTAGTCAGGGAGAAAGACGGAGTCCAATCCGGCTACGAGAAGGCCCAGAAGACTTACTTACTTAGGCCCATAAAGTTACTTGTAGTTTAAGATGTACTATGTAACCAACTCTTAGTCGTAGCCGGATTGATCTCTCCTATAAACCCTAGGCCGGATATCTATATAAGCCGGCCTAGGGAGAGCCTTTAGGGCACCCAATACTTTAGACCCTCAACTCACACAGGCGAAACCCTTGTAACCCATATTCCGGCTCTGCCGTATTACTGGATTGCTAGCAGGAGTAGGATCCATCCAAAGCCGGCGGATTCGAACCTGGGTAAACTTGTGTCCTCACTGTCGTGGAACACCGTACGTCTCACACCCCTCTCTTCGCACGCCTTGAGGACCCCCTCATGGCGTACTTGTCCTCAATCCGACGATAGTTGGCGCCCACCGTGGGGCAAGTGAGCTTCGGATCTGCGTTCCGAGCGGAATCTGCAAGAATCGGAATTGGCGAGACTATCACCGTCGGTCGCATCCTCTACGCTAGCGGCGTCCCTCTCATCGTTTCGACGAGACTTGGATTCCGGCAAAGGAGGTTGTGACTGCCTACATAATCATGTCTTTTGGCGAGATCGATGTTTACATCGGTTTCGCTGAACCTGCCCAACCCAACCTAGCGGTGATCATAGAGGCAGAAGAATTTTCTAGGTCCCCTTTGTCCGCGGAGGCGGCCGAGTTCCAGATCTCAGAAAACCCTAATCCCACCCAGCCCGCACTAATTGCGGAGATAGTGGAGAAATCCGAGCCTGAAGAATACCAAGAGGTCCAAGTCGAATCTAGAGTGGATCTCTCTGGAGAAGCCGGATCCCAGATCGACCCACCCGTAGAAGTCGAAATTCAGGAGGAGCATATCAACGACACTGATTCCAGCTCTGATGACGCTAGGACAGACAGGCCTTTCCTGAGGTACACACTAAGACGTATGATACTGCAGGGCGAAAGCGCAGATGCAATCCTCGAGACCATCAAAAGTTTCGACATGGCTGATCGCGAAGGCCGCGGGTACCTCACGAAGCACGCAACGCACTTCGTCGGATATGTAGGATCTGGATCCGGCTCTACCGATGCTGGCGAAAACACCGACTCTGTGCTGGAGGCAATTGGAACAAACGCCGAGGTTCTCGCATCCTCGGATGAGTCTATGATGTCGGCAGATTTCTGAAAGTTCTCCGCGGAATATGAAGAGGAGTACAACTGCAAAGCTGCAGAAGAAGGAGAAGCCATGGATGAAGGATCCGGGGAAAACTCTCCCAAAGCACGGGATGACATGGACGTCGGAGGCAATCCTAAAGTCCAGATGTCCGAAAGCACCGATCAGAGCTTGACTCCGGGAAACGGACCCAAAGCTGTCTTTGCTACTAGTGCTGCCAAGAAGGCAAAGAGGAGGAACAAGAAGAACAAGACCTCGACAAAACACCCTCTAATAGAGGAGGTGATTGCCGACGACTACGAGGAAGACTCGGATGGAGCACTTATCCTAGAAGAGCCAAAAAAAGAAGCATCGGTGGATGGACACGTGATCACCGAAGTTGCGCGTAAACTGATCGATGCTGCATTAACCACACCTATCCCTATAGCCACAGAACTTACTGCGGATGAGCTGGACGAAAGGGCGCAGGCCCTAGAAGCGTGTCGTCAACAACTCCTCGATGAAGCCAAGAACATCGAGGTGGAGAAGAAACGCATGTCAAACAAGGACAACATGTCTAGGCTACATCAGAAGACACGAAAGCGTCACACAGATGACGACCAATTCCCACGTAGTCGTGCCATCCTTTTTGGGAATGAGATGGGGAAGCCACGGAAAGATAGCAACGGAGATTGGGTATACCCAACCCCAGTATAGAATACCATGACAGTCCGAGAAATTCTATCGGCTAATCCAGGACCTGAGGAGATCCGTTTGGTCAAACTGCTCAACAATGGACTGGAGCAGCAAAAGGTCGCCCTATCCGAAAGTAAAAAACTGGTCTCGGATTCTGACCAATGTTGCACAGATCCGGCATGGGCTGGCGTAAGATCCCATTACGTTCGAGTGCAGTATCATAACCCCGAACGACGGGAAGACAATTATTCAAGAACCGGATCATCGGGACAGCATCACAGAACTACCCGTAACTGGAGCAACATCGCTCCAGAAGCCGAGATAGATGCCATTGCTGCACTGAATCCGAAGAACCCTCCCCGACGAGAGACTAACGATCGAAGGGGAGAAGATAAAGAGAAACGTCGGGAGGAGGATCGTCAAAAAATGCCACCTCCTAGACATGCAAGCCGTCCGACTGAGCCTCACCGTGGTGGG
The DNA here is from genome assembly GCA_910589775.1 of Avena eriantha. Lineage (NCBI taxonomy): Eukaryota > Viridiplantae > Streptophyta > Magnoliopsida > Poales > Poaceae > Avena > Avena eriantha. Next base: position 332,990,289 of record OU342742.1, on the reverse strand, counting down.
AACGACGGACGAAGGAATGACGGAAACCATGCTGGTACGAGCCGGCAGGGGCTCGTCGTAGTCAAGATCCTCCCCGGAACCGTAATAATGACGCTCCGGACGGAGGCCGGCGATCAGCCAGAAACAATTCAGCTGCCCCACCCTCTCTACCAAGAAGCCATCACAAAGGCTCCCAAGGGGGTCAAGGAGGACGACGTGGCGGCGGAGGTGGTGGCAGAAGCCGAAGTCTGGCTCCAAGGCACCGCAGCCACAGCCGACATTCGGGACGATCCCTATCCCCGAGCGACGCAAGGCACATGATCAATTCCAACATAGAGGCGCGGCGCTATGAAAACGATGATATGTACGTGGGCCCAAAGTGTTTCGGACTACGCATCAGAGCTACAAGATTCCCGAAAGGATTTTCTATCTCAAGGCATATCCAAGCCTACGACGGCATTGCTCGGCCAGACACTTGGCTACAGGATTTTTTCCAAGCTTGCTGCATTGCCAAAGGCGGAAAAAACCTGGTCGCAACCCGATATCTCCCACTTATGCTGCAGAAGATGGCGCGATCATGGCTCAATGAACTTCCGTAGAACACCATCCATAACTGGTATGACATGCAAAGTGCGTTATTTCGGAATTTCGAAGGCACATATCGGAGGCCCTGTTCGGTCGGAGACCTACAGCGTTGCACCCAGAAAGCCGGAGAAACTTGCCGGGATTACCTCGGGCGATGGATCGACACCAAGAACTCCTGTGAAGGAGTAAATGATCAAACCGCGATTGAAGCTTTCATCGCATGACTCCCAATTGGTCTACTACGTCACCGCTTCAAGTGGGACAAAGTTACTGATTTGGGAGAAATGATAGAAACAGCGAGCAAGTATGCAGATGCTAACGATGATGCAGAGGGATTACTCAATGTCATGGCTGTACCTCAGTCAGCAAAGACAAAGCAACAAGCTCAGAAGCGCAAAAATACCTCGGAAGAAAAACCCAATGCGGAGACAACGGTGGTTACTACTGTTTCCGGGTCTAGAGGACGAGGAGGCCGTGGCGGAGGCCACGGGCGTGGCCGTGGGACTTCAAGGGTCCAAGGTAGAGGAGAACAACAACCAGGCAAAACCTACTCTTGGGCCGACATTGCCAATAACCCATGTGTGCATCACCTAGACACCAGTGGGCGCTCATCCCACACCAACGCTGAATGTCGTTTTAATGACGACATCAAGAGAGATGATACCGCGGGCTATAAAGCTAAGCGTAGAAGGGAAAGAAGAATCCCGAAAAAGACAAAGAGACCAAGGAAGATTCCGACATGGAGGAAGCTGATGCTTCAAATCCCAAGCCGGAAGGGAAGAAAACTTTTCCCACCAAGAAAGACACTTATGTCACCTTCCTCGGATCTCAACCAGCAAAGGTCAAGAAAGCAGTTCTCCACTAGCTCAATGCAACAGTTCCGGTGTCCCCCAATATCTGGACTGGTCGGAAGTGGCAATCACATTTGACCATGCTGATCATCCGCCTAAGTTGCACAGGCGTGGAAAATACGCATTGATCGTCAATCCATTTATTGACGGTTATGGTTTCTCCAAGACCCTCATGGACCGTGGGAGCAGCATCACTATTGTCTATGTCGAAATGCTACGCCGGATGAAGATCTCGGAGACCCTGCTGAACCATAGCTCTGTGATCTTTCACGGAGTTGTCCCAAGAAGACAAGCTAATTCCCTGGGAGAGATCACTTTGGATGTTACCTTTGGAACTCCAAAGAACTATCGGACGGAGGCACTTTCCTTCGAAGTGGTCCCGTTCAAGAGCGCATGCCATGCTATATTTGGACGTCTGGCTTACTGGGCTTTTATGGCTCGTCCGTGTTACATTTACAATATGATGAAAATTCCAGGTCCCAACGGCGTGATCACCATCAGGGGAGACCCAAAGAAGGCACGAGAATGCAAGGATGGAAATGTCGCCTTTGCCGAAGCCGTGCTAGATGCCCAGGAGTGCCAGGAGATCAAGAAGAGCATAGATCCGTCCGAGATGCCCGCAATGAAGAAGGAGGTGACAAAGCCAAATCCGGAGTTCAAGGCATCAGAAGAGATGAAGAAAGCAACATTGAAGGATGATGACCCCTCCAAGGTGACCCAGATAGGCATAGGCCTAAGTAGCGCATAGGAAAGCGCGCTCGTCAAGTTCCTCCAAGCAAATCAAGATATCTTCGCATGGCATCCATCTGACATGACACGAGTACCTAGGGAACTTGCCGAGCACTCTCTAAATGTAAACCCGAATGCTAAACCCGTCAAACAGTCTCTACGACGGTTTGGCGACAAAAAGCGTAAGGCAATAGCTAAGAAACTAGCACGGCTCGAGTTAGCCGGATTCATAGAAGAGGTCATCCACACTGAGTGGTCGGCCAATCCTGTAATGGTCCCTAAAAAGGACACCACTAATTTAAGGATGTGTGTTGATTATACTGCCTTGAACAAGGCTTGTCCAAAAGATCCATTCGCTCTGCCTAGAATTGATCAAGTCATCGATTCTACGGCAGGCTCGGAACTCCTCTATTTTCTCGACGCATATTCCGGTTATCTCCAAATCCAGATGAAGGAATCTGATAAAGTCAAAAATTCATTCATAACCCCCTTCGGAACCTTCTGTTTTGTTACGATGCCCTTTGGGCTGAAGAACACAGGAGCTACGTACCAGCGCAAGATGCAGCGTTGCCTCCATGACCAACTCGGATGCAATGTACATGCATACGTGGATGATATCGCGGTGATGTCCAAAAAGAAGGAAACACTGATTTCCGACTTGGAGGAAACGTTCGCCAATATACGAAAATACAACATCATGCTTAACCCGAAGAAATGCTTCTTTGGAATACCAGCCGGAAAATTGTTAGGTTTCATCGTGTCTCAAAGAGGCATAGAGGTGAACCGAGACAAAATCAAGGCTCTACTCAATATTTCCAGGCCAACTCGCCTGAAGGACGTACAAAGCTTAACTAGTTGCATTGCTGCGGTCAGTCGATTTGTAAGCCGGCTTCGTGAAAGAGCCGTACCATTATATAAACTCCTGAAAAAGACCAAGGATTTTGTCTGGACGGACGAAGCTGAAGCTACACTACAAGATCTGAAAAGAGTACTCTCATCTGCTCCTATCCTTGCAGCACCGGAACCTCAGGAACCGATGTTGCTTTACATTGCTGCGACAAATAAGGTTGTCAGTATCTTCATGGTGGTGGAGAGACCAGAGGAAAATCAGAAACACCTGGTGCAACGTCCGACTTACTTTGTCAGCGAGGTCCTGACAGAGTCCAAACTGCGGTATCCGCATTATCAAAAGTTGGCCTACGGTGTTTTTCTAGCATCTCGTAAGCTATGACATTATTTTCAGGAGCATCCAATTACCGTGGTGAGCAAAGCTCCCATGAGAGATATAATCAACAATAGTGACGCCACAGGACGCGTCGCCAAATGGGGCATAGAGCTTTCGGCTTTTGATATTGAGTATAAACCCCGGACAGAAATCAAATCCCAGATCCTTGCTGACTTTGTCGCTGACTGGACAGAGACGAAGGAGAACATGATCCTCCCTGAGTCGGAATATTGGACCCTCTTTGTTGATGGGTCTAAGGCTCGAGGGGGCTCGGGGCTAGCGTGGTGCTCAAATCACCCCAAGGAGATAAACTTTTATACGTGTTGCAGATCCACTTCACAGCGACAAACAACATTGCCGAGTATGAAGCAATGCTGCATGGAATCTGGATTGCTAAGGATATTGGCATCCGACGTTTGATGTGTTACGGAGATTCGGATCTTGTTGCTCAGCAAGTCTCGGATATTTGTAATGCAAATAAACACATGGCAACATATAAAGCTATCGTGATGATCTATCTAAATCGTTCGAAGGGTTTGAAGTTCAACACATCCCTCGAGCAAAAAATGAGGAAAAGACGCATTATCTCGGATAGGCTCTGCGCGGAAAGAGGTCCCGGATCGCGCTTTTTAGAGCACCTCAAAGTTCCCTCAATAAAGGGAGTAGATGAGGAATATCCGACCAAATCCGACTCACCTTTGATAGCAGTTCTGGCTGTAATTCCTAGCTGGACTCAACCCTACCTCGATTATTTGGTAGATGGCAAATTACCCGAAGACGAGGTGCTGAGCCGGCAGATTTTCGACGAGCAAAAGCCTATAGTGTTGTTAGAGGTGAGCTCCATAAATGGAGTGTTTCTAGGGTTTTTCAGCGCTGTGTATCTCCGGAAGAAGGAGTGGAAATCTTAAGGGAAATCCACGAAGGCGAGTGTGGTCACCACGCTGTAGCCAAATCTTTAGTGGCAAAAGCTTTTAGACACGGATTTTTCTGGCTTACAGCTCAGGCAGATGCCGAACGATTAGTCAAGACGTGCAAAGGCTGCCAAAAGTACGCCAAGCAAGCTCAAGTTCCGGCTGATCAGCTGCAAACAATACCTATAACATGGCCCTTTGCGGTCTGGGGGCTTGATATGGTAGGACCATTTAAACGAGCTCCAAGTGGATTTACTCACCTCTTAGTAATGGTGGATAAATTCACCAAATGGATTGAGGCTAAACCCGTCGCTAGTTGTGATGGAGCAACAACCAAAAGATTTGTCGAGGATGTTATGATCCGGTATGGTTATCTGCATAGCATTATCACGGACAATGGGAGTAACTTTTCTATGAGAGAACTGGCTGAATTCTGCAACGAGCAAAATCTCCGGCTTGACATTGCGTCAGTCGCACATCCACAGGCTAACGGACAAGTCGAAAGGGCAAATGGTTTAATCTTACAAGGCCTGAAACCGAGACTCGAAGCACCACTACGACGTGCTGCGGGGGCTTGGGCAAAGGAATTACCCTCTGTAATTTGCAGTTTACGAACAACTCCGAACAGGTCAACAGGATACACACCTTTCTTCTTAGTCTATGGCGCAGAAGCAGTTCTTCCTAGTGATTTAATTCATACTTCTCCTAGAGTGGCCGCGTATATCGAAAAGGATGCCGAGATTTCTCGACAAAATGATCTCGACTTAGTTGAAGAAGTTCGCGTCGTTGCTGAAATGAGATCTATAGCCTATCAGCAGAAGTTATGCAAGTATCATAGCCAGAGAGTCTGAAATAGATCTTTCAATAAAGGTGATTTGGTTCTCCGGCTTGTCAACAAAGAAAGCAAAAACTTTCCCCAGTATGGGAAGGGCCCTTTTTAGTTAGTCGAGTATTGCACAATGGATCGTACTACTTAACTGACATGAGGCCAGTCAAAGAAAGACCTGCTACTAAGAAGAGAAAGAGAGCTAGAGGTAGTACAAATCCAGATGAGTTAGACAGACCGTGGAATATTGCTCAGCTACGTCCCTTTTATTCTTAGTTTATCCTTCTTTGTAATCATACATATGTACATGTTCTGAGAAATAAAAGTTTTGGTTGCCTCAAGTTTTTTTTTGAGAAGTTTTTACCATCTTATTTCCAAATGATCATGTCATAGTCGAAAATCCCAGAATGCTTGAAAGTACTTTATGCTCATGTTCGTTCTGGTCTAGATTTCCGATTCTAAAATTGCTACCTTCGGGTATAACTCTAAAATTTCTAGTCTTTACTTTGGTTATTTGTCTAATTGCTGGATGCGGGCATTTTCCGAGTAGTGAATTGTTGGTACTGGAAGCCGTCTTTGTTTCCGAGTTTAAACTGGTTTAGCAATTGAGCTCCTTGCTCGGCAAAGTTTCCGGCTGAAGGTTTAGCCGGCTCACGAAAGGGACGAGGCGGAAAGCCAGATAAACGATAAGTAGAGAAGAAAAAATTCAAGTGCTTATGAAAATATTTCAGGCACACAACAAAAAAATCAAAGCCAAAAGTGCTGAATAGATCACAAGCTTAGCACTAGCAAAATAAATAGTACTTAATATTTACAAAAGGCATCATGTTTTTTCCGGAATTATACATAAGTTTCTGGTCTATGATGCAGGAGGAGATGAAGGAGCTACCGGCTCGCTGGTTACTTCGCCTTGATATCGTTCTGAGATGTCTGCATCTGAGGTGGTGCGTTCATCGTCGGAAACTTCTTCGTTTTCTTCTGGAGGAGGAGGCGGAGTATCTACGCGGGTGAAGAAGGGGATCTCGTAGCTGGTCAGATCAGCCACGTGACACCCATATCCGGCGCAGTAGTGCATGATGGCTTGAAGGTCCAGCTCCTGGTCGTCCTCGTCTACCTTGCAGTACCCTCTGGTCACTTGTCATATCTCCATGTTTCCATGGTGGCACATGACCATGGTGAGAGCATTCTGCACAGCAGTCCACGCGTAGGACATATTCCAGTCCCGAACAAGGTATGGCATCTCCTTGGCCTTGTCCCGCACCTGAAAATCCGACATGCTTGGCATGTCCGTAATATTTAGAGCTTCGACAATGTCCTCAAGGGACTCGCGGAAGTCATGAAGAAGGTCACCGACTTGGGTAAGCCGGTGGGTGCGAGGCTCGGAGGAGGAAGAGTCCGTCAAGTTCAGAGGACCTATACACAAAAAAAGTTAAGAAAAATCTGACATGGATAAACGTCGAAGAAAAAGATAAGTCAGACAGATGGAACGTACCGAGAATGACGTCGTCAATCTTGGTCTTCTCCTTAGGGAGACTCTGGAGTTCAGCCCAGAGCGCCTGGGAGATGTCCTTCTCTCTGCCAAGCTCATTCTTGAGGTCCGGGATTATTTTATCTTGAGCAGCGATCTTGCGATCACGCTCTTTGGTGGCCATGGAGGAGGAATAAAGGACTTGAGCTATGCTCCTTTCGTGATCCGCCTTGAGCTTATCCAGCTCTTGGCGAAGTCCCTTGTTCTCCACCACCAGGATCTTGAGGTTCTCGGCCTCTTCAATCATAGCGATGGATTGTTTCACCAGCGCTGTAAGTCAAAAAAAGAACAACTGTTCAGAAAAAATTTGACATTGGAAAAGCAAACGACAAGGTTTGAATCTCGGAATGTTTACCTTCGGCTTCATCCTTGGCTACTTTAAGTTTAGCATTTTTAAGCCGGAGAGCTTTGATCTCTCTCCGCTTATCGCAGACATTGGTCAGTAATTCCTGGTTATAGGAACATACTTTCTGTAAGTCAGAATACCCAAAGTCAGAAAGCTACTTAAGACTCGGGCTAATATTTTTTGCTAAATATCAGCACGAGTCTTGGGGGCTACACTAGTTCGTTCTTTGGCATCCTAATGAAGCATAAACCCGGATTATATATCCTACTTCATGCTTGGGGGCTAGAGGATATGATATAACATAATGGAAAAACAAGAGTTGGAATTCCGACTTACATATTGTTCGCGGGTGAGCTTATCCAAACCCGCGTTCACTTCAGCGACCACCTTCTCCGCAAGAGTAAGAGGGATCACTGGGGCTGTTGGAAGCTCGCCAGTCCTAATCCTCCCGTCGCGAAGGCGGACTTGAGCAAGAAGGTCAGAGAACTTGACGTCCTCTGCTTCTTGCGCTTCTTCTTCGGGAGATAAATGGCTTTTCTCCAGGACTTGCCTGGCTAGCCGCTGCATCTCTTCTGCAGATTTCCGGGATAGGCCAAACTTGGCAAGTCCCGGATTGTTGATGAGGTTTTCGGCGAAGATTTCTGCCGAGGGATCATTACCTGAAGAGGGTTCACCCTTATCTTGATCTGACGCACCCATGGTGACGTCAGTTTGTGATCCAAGGATCGCAAGCTCCGTTGGAGGAGCCGGATCTTCTGCAACCACCGGAGAAGGAGTGATCTCTGGCGTTGCGGAAGGTTGAGGGGCAGGAGTCGGAGGAGCCACGGCAGGAGAAGCTATGGTAAGCTTCGTCTGCCGCAACGGCTTCGAAGGAATCCCTTTCCCTTTGCCCTTGACGAGCGGTTTTTCTCTGAGAATGTAATAAAGTCGGAAACATTACATCTCGGAAAGAAATTCGAGAAAGGTACAAAGGCGGAAATTGTGATTGAAAGTTACCTCTTCACAACAGGCACCTCCTTTGTGCCAACAGCCACTGTCGGAGCTTTGCGCTTCTTGAGCGCAAGGTCCGACAATGGAACCACTTCTGTCTCCTGAGATAACTCAGGAGGATATCCTTTGAGCGGAGCAAGTTCTGACTCGGGGAGGTCAGCAAGCTGAAATCAGGAAAACCATATCAGTATTGCAGTATAACTCAAAGATTGAAACACATAAAAAGGTGTACTGATGTAAGCTTACCGGCACTATGGGGTTTTCCGCCGTGTGCATATCCAGAGAAATGTCCGGAATTCTCCTCTCGATCCGCTCCTTGATCAACCACTTGATTTGGCTTATGTAGCCTTGAGTGGTGTATGCTTTGGGGCTAATGCGGAGGGAGTCTTTTTTGGATGACAGGATGGAGTGCATCAGTCGATCCCCGTGGTACTGAAGGGGCTGGATCCGACGAGAGACCCAACACTGGACCAAGTCGGATCCCTTCAGCCTTTGTGTCTGATTAAATATTGGATCCGCCTCTTAGCGAGGATCACATCGTCGGTGAGAGCCAGAGCAGCCTCGTCCCAAGAAGGTTGGGCCGTGGCGGCTTCGTCGACAAAAGCAGGCAAAGCAGTAGCTTTGCCGGGAGCTGGAATATCCCTATGATAGAAAAATGTGGCTGGCCATTGTTTGACCGAGTCACTAGCTGAAATTTTGGGATAAGCCCGATCGTGTCTAAGTGAAAAGATGATAGTCCCGGTGATGTAAGGAACACCGGCAGTGATGGAATTTCTCCGGACATGGAAATAATACCGGAAGAGAGTCAAACTCGGCCTAATGCCGAGAAATCCCTCACAAAGCGAAGCATACGCACTCATCTCTAAGAGAGAGTTGGGAGGAAGATTATGGAGTTGAACTCCGAAATGATCTATCACCTCGGAGAAGAAGTCCGAGGGAGGAAAAGACAGACCTCTATCGAGGTGGGTGCCGAAGTGGACCCGCTCGCCATCGCGCGGGTTAGGGACGGTTTCCCCGGAGCCGCTCCGCCAGCCGCCGGCGACGAGAAGCCCCTCCTTCTCCACATTCTTGAGGCCCTCCTCATTGAGAGCGCAGGGGATCCAGATTCCCCGGAAGCCCTTATATCCACCTAACTGCGCTAGTCGCCTGCGACGAGAAGCCCCTCCTTCTCCACATTCTCGAGGCCCTCCTCATTGAGAGCGCAGGGGATCCAGATTCCCCGGAAGCCCTTATATCCACAACTAGGAAAGGAAACGGCAAAGGATTGGTGGAAAGGAGAAGGAGAAATCCCAACCCCTTATATCCACCTAACTGCGCCAAGATTCATGCAAATCCTATAGTGTAACCGCCACGCGTCGTGGAAGGAACTTGGAAGGACCCAGGCGATGATTGCGTCTCCTCAATCTCCACACATGCATTGAAACGGCGCCTCGGTTCCGCGAACCGCGGACCCACTAACGGTCGTGCTGACGGCACGTTTGTCAGATGACGTGACTTGACCATGACTTGTGTTAGGTGGCGTTAGAAACCAAGTTCCGGCTTAGTTTGAAATCGAGCTGGAGAATCCGAGTAACCTGTTGATAGGTCCGCCTTACTTTTAAGACCCGAATTGTATTTTTTGTTGTGAAGTTTCAGGAACCCTTCAAGATTCTGCAAGCCAAAGATCAAGCTAGACGATGATAAAATCCGACTTTGGATCTTGGAGGACTCCGGGGGCTGCTGTTGGGGATATACTTTCCGGGTATCCTCATAGTTCCTCACTGACCAGGGTGGCCCACTTCGGATTAGAGCTTTGCTTCACGGGCGGCCAAGTCAGGGAGAAAGACGGAGTCTAATCCGGCTACGGGAAGGCCCAGAAGACTTACCGACTTAGGCCCATAATGTTACTTGTAGTTGAAGATGTACTCTGTAACCAACTCTTAGTCGTAGCCGGATTGATCTCTCCTATAAACCCTAGGCCGGACATCTACATAAGCCGGCCTAGGGAGAGCCCTTAGGGCACCTAATACTTTAGACCCTCAACTCGCACAGGCGAAACCCTTGTAACCCATATTCCGGCTCTGCCGTATTACTGGATTGCTAGCAGTAGTAGGATCCGTCCAAAGCCGGCGGATTCGAACCTGGGTAAACTTGTGTGATCACCATCCTGGAACACCGTACGTCTCACACCCCTCTCTTCCGCACGCCTCGAGGACCCCCTCATGGCGTACTTGTCCTCAATCCAATGACAGTCGATCTGTCCAACATGGACGCCGCTAGTTGGGGGTCAGTGCGTGTGCGAGGGTGATGGGGAGGAAAGTCGGGGGCGCTGCTATAGTCATTGGTACTGGTTGGAGGGAGGATTAGTTGTAGTATCGAGGAGGAGGGAAGTATCCTTCGAGATTTTCCTTTATGGCTTGGTCTCTCTCTCTTCCACTCTCTTCAAGCACAAAGGACAAAGGCAAGTTGTTTCTACAGTGTGCTGGGTCGACCAGGACAGAGGGGTTGCCGTAGTGACCGAGGGGGAGGGGTTTGGTGATGTTTGGTTGAGGTTTAGTTCAAGTTTTGAATCATTTCAAGTTTTTACCGTATTGGTGAGCATGAAGCAAAGTCTAAGTTTCTAATATTGGCAAGATGAATCAAAGGTACCGGTAGATAGATATGATTAAGATACACTTCCTAGAATTTATTTGGGATTTTTCTAAGGGGTGTTAGTCCTCTTAAATCAATTTATTCAAGAAATGCAAAAGTAGTTTCTAGAAGATCATTTGATATTTTTACATTGGACATGGTTGGTTTTTGAGGTGGGAAGGTCCTAAATACCAGATCACATATTGGGGAATTTTCTCAAGATTTATTGGGGCATCAAAGTATTTAACACATTTATTTTATTGTTTCTTCCATTTAGGAAAAAGGGGAAAAGAATTATTAAAGCTCTTAAAAAATAATTATTTTCGAAGTGGGAGGATAGGGTAGGGTTTATAGGTATCAAATGTGCATTAAGTTGGGAAAGTTTTTTGGAGAAAAACAAACTTTGCTTAATAGAAGGAGTTTTTAGGTGTTTGTCAATTAAAGGAATTAATTGCTTTGGGGCCACAATAATTATTGAAAATATCTTATAAATCCTTGTAATCATGATAGATGATGTAAACAAGATGTATCTAGCATTTGCAACCTTGGGATTTGGGAATCCAACTGGATTTTGCTAAGAAACAAGGAAGAAGGGATCTAGGGTAATGTTATTATCATACCATCAAAACCTTGTTGGATCTTGGAGCTCAAAGCTCCCCTTGGAACATGGGATATATGGATAGATAGACCAAGTTACGTAGATCACCATGGTACAGAAGTTTGGGCATGATCATGCTTGAGCTCTCCAAGCAGTGATTCCAAACTTTGAATAAAATAAGCCTGCCAAAAGCAAATTATCAGATAGCCTTCAAAACCATGTGGATTTTTGAAGAACAAGGATTCATGTGGAACAAGTGAAGTAGTTATTGCTAGACCTTTATGAGTAGAACACAATCAGGAAAGGAGTTGGTTAAAAGAAGATAACATGTAGGTGTGAGCTTCTTCCAAAGTAGGCATGTTGATAAGATTTGCAGGAATTATTATTTTCTTGTCTACAACACTATCAAGAACAAGGGGGTTAGAGGATGGTCTAAGAAAGGGAAGGAGTGGGCCTTGGTAGTCTTTAGGATGTTCTACAATATGGTTCAAGTGAATTACCAAAAAGACACAAGGGTTGAGAAAGAGAGGCATTCAAAGAAGTGATGTTGAACTAGTTTCCAGACTTAGTCAAAATTTGACAGATTTAGGGTTTTTGACTAGGATATGAGTGGGGATGTTTTTAAGGGTTTGCAAGGTATCAATGCATCATCAAGTGGATGATGTTGAAGTGTATAATGGTTAGAATATATACATGCTTGATATTGCTCTTCATTGACTTGGAAACTTCTAGAATGGATCACTTCAGAATTGATCTAGTTAAGGGTTTTAGATGATCACCTAGTGGCTAGAGATCAGATCCATCTTGTATTATTTCTTAGGGTTTGGTGATCTTAAAGCATCTTGATCCTACAGGATGAGCTCCTAGAGTAGCTCATACTACTTCTAAGAAATCAAGTCAAACAGCAGATCAAGGCAACTCATCTTAAAAACAAATCAACTACTACTAGGGTTACCATCAAGCTTAGCTTGAGGCAAGGATGAGCAATTTTGAAAGGTTGGAGTTTGAATAAGGTAAGAGTCCTTAGTATTTCTACCAGGAGTAGCATTCAAAAGTTTTATAACCAGGTTTGAAGTAGCACTCAAAAATCCTAGAGGTAGGAGTAGCATTCAAAAATCCTAGAGGTAGGAGTAGTTGAAGGTTCTGTCTTGAAAACATAAAGAGATTATATTATATATATCTCCATAGTTTTGTCAATGGAAGCTACTAAAATAGTTTTGGTTACATAAGCATCTTGGCTCATGTTTTGAAATGCCAGAACATTTGAGAATATGTAAAATGAGCCAGGATAGTTTTGTTAAATAGCTTTTTGACAACTGATGTTGAGGTAAGGAGTATATCATAAGATGTACAATTAGAAGCATAAGAACATACAACAACAGGCAAGCACTTCACAATTAAATAAGAAAAAGTTTTTGTTCCCCCTGATTTTTGCATTCTGGACAACTAATCAGGGTTGCTGAAATTGGGATGTTACAGTACGTGGAAAAAAGAATTCGTACGAAAGCACCGATATCTGTACGACCGGAGCAATACGGCCATAATTTTTATTCCCACCGTATAGTTGGTCGTTAAATAGTCAGTATATATGAAAGAAAAATTGTCGATGGCTCAAATATATATACGACCGGAGCTATACAGCCGGAATTTTTATTCCCGCAATATAGTTGGTCATTGAATTCTCTGTATCCATCAAAAAAATTCCGTTTCTTTGTGAATTACTTCTTATACTAAAAATTAGCAAAATACCTTGTTTTTTGACAAAAAAGTGGATAGTTAAAATTATCGACCAACAACAGCATGTATATAGTAGAATTTTAAGTACTACCGAACTTCTTATCCTCAAATGGAGTTTTCTAGCACTCTTTATTAAACATTGACTTAAACTAAAACTTAAAACTTAACTAAAACCTTTATTTAACATGGGTTGCCTCCCATGGAGCGCTCTTTTATGGTTAATAGCTTGACCTTGACGTTACTCACTTGGGCCAGATGAGTGAAACACCCACTCCGAAGTAGTTGACCTTCAAAGTGATGGCCTCCTTCTCGTCATGTTTGGCCTTCTTTTTCCTAGGGAAATGGATAACGAAAGGATCCCACGAAGGCAATTTCAGCTTCACGTTCCCTTCATGGAGGTTAATTAAAGCCTTTATTATTCTTAAGAAAGGGTGGCCTAGTATGATAGGAGCAATAGTATATTTAGGCATGTCAACAATAACGAAGTCAATTAGAGCAGGACAACCTTTAATGTAAACTAAAGTGTTCTCCTTAATTCCTACAACTTATTTATAAGTAGAATCTGCAAGATGTAGTTTTGGTTCAGTGATTTCGAAAGAGCCCAGGTTTAGCTTGTTAAAAAGGCTCTTTGGGATTGTTGAGACGCTTGCACCTAGATCACAAAGTGTAGCTATCTCATTGGTCCCAATCTTAATTTTAATTGTGGGCTCAAATATATCATCTAGTTTAACAGGTCATTTTCAGCGATTTTCTTGTATTCCTCTTCAAGCTCACGTACCTTAATCGCTGCTTGTTCAACAAAGTGTTGATACATGGCTTTATCGTTACCTTCACTCACCGAGATTTTGGCGTTGATCCTCTTTACGAGGTCTTCAATGGTGTAGCTTGGTGAAGGGGTGTTACTATAATTAAGTTCTTCAGGCTCCTCCCTTTGGATCCTCATCATTTTGAGTTCTTCAACAGGGTTTGGCTCAGCTTTACCTACAAATTTAGCTAGAACGGGAGTTTGAATCTCGGTTATCTTACCTAGCTGTGCCTCAAAAATCTTCATCCTTTCTTGGAGGGCCTACAAAACAGTCCTCAAACTTACAGCTTGGTTAGATAATTTACCAAGCATAGCATCATGGTTCTCCATTATTTTAACAAGAATATTGTTTTGTTCATTTTGTGAGTCTATAAAAGACTTAAGTGTTTCTTGGAGACTACCATTACTAGTTCCCATATTATTATTAGAGTTACCCGCAGGATTGGAATAATGGTTCTGAAAATTAGGATTGTAATTTTTCTTCCAGGTAGGGTTATAATCATTGCGAGCTATGAAGTCTATTTCTTCAATATTAGTTTCAGGAATAGCTCTTACCTGGGTTTCCTTATCTTTCACGGCTAATATGAGCTCATCCAACTTAGCATTGAGTTCTTCATTTTCTTGTGGTGAGACGGAGTTCACCTTCTTCATGTTTAATCTTTCCACATGCCATTGGGCATGGTTGTCTTGCATATTGTCTAGCAGCTGCTTTGCTTTTGTAATATGTTTACCCATAAATGTTCCTCCAGCTGCAGTATCAAGCATAGACTTAGACACGGGATTAAGAGAATTATAAAATAAATGGAGGATTAACCAATCTTCCATCCCATGGTCGGGATAGTTTCTTAAGCATTCGTTCATCCTCTCCCATGCAAGCGCTAGTGGCTCACACTCTTCCTGTCTAAAACCAGTAATATAAGATCTTCGTTGCATAGTCTTTGCAGGTGGGAAAAATTTCGTCATAAATAAAGAAGTACATCCCACCCATGATGTAATAGAATTTTTAGGCAAAGCTAGCAACCATTCTTTTGCTCTTCCTCTAAGAGAGAAAGGAAATAAACGCAATTTGACCACATCGGGGACAACATCTTTTATGCGCATCATGTCACATATTTCTGTGAAAGTATTCAAGTGCATATCTGCGTCCTCAACAGCACAGCCTCAAAATTGATTCTATTGAACCAAACTTAAGGGCTTAATTTCATAGTCATTAGGAGCAATTGCTGGCTGAGTAATAGGAGTACGCATATAATCATTATTGGGAGTGGCAAATTCCCCAAGCTTCTTTTTAGCCATATTTCCTATGTTTTTGGGTTTTCTTAAATAGAAACTTATGATAATAATAAAAATAAGAATTTAAAGACTAACTAAATTTTTTGGTTTTTCAAATAAAGACTGAAAGCAAACTAACAAAATTAAAAACAAGAATTAAAACTAGCAAGGTTCCTACTAACCTCACCAGGGTAGCTATTGCTTCCCCGGCAACGGCACCAGAAAAAGGGTTGATACCTTTGATCCGGATTAAGGATGTAGTATAGCTTCTTTTTCCCTAGAAGACCTAGGTGTATCGAATCCTCGTGAAGCAAAGCATAGTGAAGTTACTTTAACGGACCTTCAGGAGTTTTAGAATTCCTTTTGTGTTTTTACCGAACCAAGAGTTTGCATCTTTTTGTTGTTGTCGATGATGGAGAGAGAGGGCCTAGGGCATTCGGTTTCACCTATAGCTGTGCAAAACATCTGATGGGAATAAAAGATAGGAATAAAGTATGAATGTAATTGTTAGAGCAAGATAAATTATATGTGCGCAGTGTATCCATAATTGCTATTGCCTTCGCAACCGCTTATAGCAATAACCTACTAGTATCATCCATAGAAGAAAGAGAACTAATGATATGCATAGTGATGTCACCGTTGATCCCAAGTAAATCCCTCACATACAGCCATACTACCCTTTCTGTCACTTGGGTTCCCAACCTGCAGATTAGTCATTACTCATACTCCCTATACCTGGCTCAATCCTCGGGGTCTTGGGTACCTGACAAGTCCTTAGATTGAGGCAAGATAGGATACAATAATCATCGTATCATACAAACTAATACATTATCCCATCTATGATAAATAACATGCACAAAAAGCTACATGGCTAGGATGAAGCCCTTAGCCCAAGGAGAATTACTAACACATAGAGATGAGATCAAAGATCATAAACATCGTAGTATAAATCATGCTATTAATAGCAAATAGTCTTACAATGTCGCCAATCGAAGAAGAGATATACTATTACAAGTGGTGTAATATGGCTATGGTGGTGGAGAGATTAGATCTAAGTCTATTCCTCTGGAGGCTCGTCGGTGTTGTGGATGGAGATCTAGGGGTGGTTGATGGTTTCTGCGAGCGCCTATTTCTCGTTGCCTGAGGCCTCTTTATATAGGGGTCCCTTCACAAAAGTTTTTCTGATTTACCTAGCGGCATCGATGGAAACTATATGGCCAGAACTATACGGCCGAAAATTTATTCCGGTCATATAGTTGGTCATTAAAGCGTCTGCCTTCGACCCACGACTCTAGGTTTCTTCTGGTTGTTGGAAATATTGTATCTTATACTTTAATATAGTGATTCTGATCATCGAACATCAGTATCTGTGTAGGAAAAAATAGAAAGAAAGGATTGCATACCCCTTTGAATATTAAGCATTAGTGGCAGGGTTTAGAGAGATATTTCATCAAAATTGTGTATAATATCCAGTTTAAGTGTGTACGTAGATGGATATATTTCAGAGCCATCACCTATGAAGACGCATTTTTCCGATTTGGGTTCAAGCTTGTTAGGTTGTAACTTCTTTACATAAGCTTCGCAGCCCCAAACTTTAAGGGACGACAACTTAGGTTTCTTACCAAACCACAATACGTATGGTGTCATTTCAATGAATTTAGATGGTTCCCTATTTAAAGTGAATACAGTTGTCTCTAATGCATAACCCCAAAACGATAACGGTAAATCTGTAAGAGACATCATAGACCAAACCATATCTAAGGGAGTTCTATTATGTCGTTCGAACACACCATTATGCTATGGTGTTCTCGGCGGTGTCAATTGTGAAAGTATTCTGCATTTCTTTAAATGCATGCCAAACTTGTAACTCAGATATTCACCTCCACGGTCAGAACACAGAAACTTAATCTTCTTGTTACGCTGGCTTTCTACTTCACTTTGGAATTCCTTAAACTTCACAAAAGTTTCAGATTTATGTTTCATAAAGTAGATATACGCATATCTACTCAAGTCATCTATGAAAGTAAGAACATAACGATATCCACCGCGTGACGCTACACTCATTGGACCGCACACATTAGTATGTATTATTTACAATAAGTTTATAGCTCGCTCCATTTTCCTACAGAATGGAGTCTTAGTAATTTTTCCCATTAGACATGATTAATATCTTTCAGGTGATTCAAGAAGCCCATCGGTATGGAGTTTCTTCATGCGTTTCACTCCAATGTGACCAAGACGATAATGCCACATGTATGTGGAATTATCGTTCAATTTTATTTGTTTAGCATCTATGTTATCAACATGTGTATCACTACTATAGAGATTCAATAAGAATAAACCATTAATCTCAGGTGCATGGCGATAAAGGATATTACTCATATAAATCGAACAACCATTATTCTCAAACTTAAACGAATAACCCTCACGTAATAAACAAGATCCAGATATAATGTTCATGCTTAACGTGGGCACCAAATAACAATTATTTAAATTTAAAACAAATACCGAAGGTAGATGAAGAGGGAGCATGCCGATGGCGATCACATTAACCTTGGAGCCATTTCCAACACGCATCGTCACCTCGTCTCTCGACAGTCTTCATTTATTCCACAGTTCCTGTTTTGAGTTACAATTTTGAGCAACCAAACCAGTATCAAATACCCAGGCACTACTATGATAACTAGTAAGATACACATCAATAACATGTATATCAAATATACCTTTCTTCTTGATGTTGCCGTTCTTCAGATCTGCCAGGTACTTGGGGCAATTGCGCTTCCATTGCCCATCACCATTGCAGTAAAAGCACTCAGTATCAAGCTAAGGGCCAGCCTTGGGCTTCTTAGGCGCGGTAGCTTTCTTGTTGCCCTTCTTGAAGTTACCCTTGTTCTTAGGCTTGCCCTTCTTCTTGAAATTGGTGGTCTTATTGACCATCAACACTTGGTGCTCTTTGTTAATCTCCACTTTAGCAATTTTCAACATCGAGAATAGTTCAGGCAACATCTTATTCATGCACTGCATATTTTAGTTCATCACAAAGTTCTTGTAACTAGGTGGCAGTGATTGGAGGACACGATGAATCCCCAACGCATTAGGAATCATTATTACCGAATCTTGGAGTTCGATCGTGTGCCCAGACATTTTGAGCACATGCTTGCTAATGGATCTGCGCTCTTCCATCTTACAGTTAAAGAACTTCTCAGAAGCTTCATAGCTTTCCATGGTCGCATGAGTTTCAAATATCATTTTGAGCTTATTGACAATATCACAAGGGTCATAGTTCTCAAAGCGCTTCTAAAGCTCTGATTCTAAACCGTACAGGATGCACACTGAACCGTGGAGTAGTGATTCTTCAGAGTGAGGTAAACATTTTAAACCTCGTCGGTAGCATCCTCTGCATGTGGGTCACCTAGCGGTGCATCGACCACATAGGTCAAATGACCAGCATTGAGGACAATCCTTAGGTTATGGAACCAGTCCGTGAAGTTGCTTCCATTGTTTTTCAGCTTTTCTTTCTCTAGGAACGCATTAAAGTTGATGGAAGGGGTCGCCATGACCTACAACATATTTGTAAAGAATTTAGACTAAGTTTATGATAATTTGAGTTCAAATTTAATTCTTAAATTAACTAGGTGAACTCCCACTCAAAACAATATCCCTCATGTTGCCTTAGTGATTACACGAACCAAATCCACTACACCAAGTACGATCTTCATGAGAGAAGATGTAGCTTCAAAGGAAAACAATCAACATGTTCATCATACCATTCATATGACTCATGCTTTTACCTTTTGGTATTTCGTGTTCCGAGTCCATGTCTATACACGCTAGGCTCGTCAATTTTAACCTTAGTATCCGCATGTGCAAATCTGGCTTGCACCCATTGTATGCACACGTAGAATCTATAACAACCGATCATCACGTGGTGCTTCAAAACGAAAATTCTTAGCAACGGTGCCTACTAAGGAAGAACACTTTATTACTTGATATTTAGTGAGAGGGATCATCTTATAGTGCTTCAGTCGTGATCTAAACAATCTAAGATGCATAAAGGATTAACATCACATGTAATTCATAATATGTGATATGATATGGCCTTTCTTCTTGTGCCTTTGATCTCCATCTCCAATGCACGGACATGATGTCCATCATCACCAGCATGGCATCAAGGTCAGTGTCGCGGCTTCATGGTTGTCCATCACTAATAGCAATTGTTACAACTACTTGGCATAAAGCTATTACATGATGAATAGACACGCAGGTCTTAACAAATTTAAAGACAACAATTAGGCTCCTGCCAGTTGCCATATTACAATAAAGATCATATCACACATCAAATATAATCACAATCTCATCATGACCATATCACATCACATGTCCATGGAAAAACAAGTTAGACGCCTCTAATTTTCTTTGCATATTTTACGTTGCTTGGGGCTTTTGAATAAGAACCGTTCTTACCTACAAACAAGAACCACAACATTGATATAGGTGTTGTCAGGTGCAGACTGTAATTTAGATCTTAACTATTGTGGGAGAGATAGACACCCACAAAGCCACTTCTGCAATACAAGTGGCACGTCAAGCATGGAGCAAGTCTCATGTGCGCTGACATGTAAGGTTAGCTCGGGCCGCTTCATCCGACCATCCCGCAAGATGCAAAGTACACAAAAATCAAAGGACAACAAGAAGATCAACGCCCACAAAACCTTTGTGTTCTACTCGTGCAATAGATCTACGCATAGACACAACTCTGATACCACTGTAGGTTTCGTAGCATGGAAAACAAAAAAAATCTACCGTAAAAACAGACAAAATCAATATCTAATCTATGGAAAAGCTAAGATCTAATCTACAAGATAGGTGCAACGAGATAGATGATAACCAAAGCCTTAAAAGGATCTAATCTCGTGGTTGATGTAGACGATCCTTCCGGCGTTGTGATCCGGAAGTGCTTCTCGATCACATGAACGGAGTCGATGAAGACCTTCATCTCTTTGTTCTAACAGGCACCAGAGGTAGTAGATCCCCTCAGAATCCCAACAGCACGACGACATGGTGGTGGTGGACGAGAATTCCTGTAGGGCTTCGCCTAAGCCGGAGCGGGAAGAAGGGAGGAGGGAGGAGAGGTGGCCGCTAGGGTTGGGGAGTGGGGCAAGGGGGCGTTACAAGAACTTTGTGATGAACTACAACATGCACAGCATGAACAAGACGTTGCCTGAGCTGTCGTCCATGCTGAAAACTGCTGAAGTGGAGATCAAGAAGGAGCACCAAGTGTTGATGGTCAATAAGACCACCAATTTCAAGAGACGGGGCACGCCTAAGAACAAGGCCAACTTCAAGAAGGACGGCAAGAAAGCTGCCGCACCTGCTAAGAAGCCCAAGGCTGGTCCTAAGCCTGAAACTGAGTGCTTCTACTGCAAGCTGGCTGGTCACTGGAAGCGTAATTGCCCCAAGTACCTGGCGGATCTGAAGAACGGCAACATCAAGAAGAAAGGTATATTTGATATATGTATTATAGATGTGTATCTTACTAGTAATCGTAGTAGTGCCTGGGTATTTGATACTGGTTCGGTTGCTCATATTTGTAACTCGAAACAGGAGCTGCGGAATAAACGAATACTGGCAAGAGACGAGGTGACGATGCGCGTTGGAAATGTCTCCAAGGTTGATGTGATCGCCGTCGGCACGCTCCCTCTACATCTACCTTCGAGATTAGTTTTAAATTTGAATAATTGTTATTTGGTGCCTGCATTAAGCATGAACATTATATCTGGATCCTGTTTATTGCGAGACGGTTACTCTTTTAAGTCCAAGAATAAAGGTTGTTCGATTTATATGAGTAATATATTTTATGGTAATGCACCTGAGATGAATGGTTTATTCTTACTGAATCTCGATAGTAGTGATACACATGTTCACAACATAGATGCTAAACGAATAAAATTAAATGATAATTCTACATACATGTGGCACTGTCGTCTTGGTCACATTGGAGTGAAGCGTTTGAAGAAACTCCATTCAGATGGACTTCTTGAATCACTTGATTTTGAATCACTTGAAAGATGCGAAGCATGTCTAATGGGAAAAATGACTAAGACTCGATTCTGTAGTACAATGGAGCGAGCTACAGACTTATTGGAAATAATACATACCAATGTGTGCGGACCAATGAGTGTAGCATCGCGTGGTGGATATCGTTATGTTCTCACTTTCATGGATGACTTGAGTAGATATGGGTATGTCTACTTTATGAAACATAAGTCCGAAACTTTTGAGAAGTTTAAGGAATTTCAAAGTGAAGTGGAGAATCATCGTAACAAGAAGATTAAGTTTCTGCGTTCTGACCGTGGAGGTGAATATCTGAGTTATGAGTTTGGCATGCATTTAAAGAAATGTGGAATACTTTCGCAGTTGACACCGTCGGGAACACCACAGCGTAATGGTGTGTCCGAACGTCGTAATCGAACTCTCTTAGATATGGTTCGGTCTATGATGTCTCTTACAGATTTACCGTTATCATTTTGGGGCTATGCATTAGAGACAGCCGCATTCACTTTAAATAGGGCACCATCTAAATCCGTTGAAACGACACCGTACGAATTGTGGTTTGGTAAGAAACCTAAGTTGTCGTTCCTTAAAGTTTGGGGTTGCGAAGCATATGTAAAGAAGTTACAACCTGATAAGCTAGAACCCAAAGCGGAGAAATGCGTCTTCATAGGATACCCTAAAGAAACAATTGAGTATACCTTCTATCATAGATCCGAAGGCAAAGTTTTTGTTGCCAAGAATGGATCCTTTCTTGAGAAGGAGTTTCTCTCGAAGGAAGTGCCTGGAAGGAAAGTAGAACTCGATGAGGTTATTGAACCTTCTCTCGGATTTGAGAGTAGCGCAACACTAGAAGATGTTTTTGTGCCGCCTGCACCAATTGGAGAGGAAGCTAATGATAATGATCATGAAACTTCAAATGAGTTACTGCTGAACCTCACAAGTCAACGAGGGTTCGTACCACTCCTGATTGGTATGACTCTGCCTTGAACGTCATGTTGGTGGACAACGCTGATGACCCTGCAACGTATGAAGAAGCTATGGTGAGCCCAGATTCCAACAAATGGCTAGAAGCCATGAAATCCGAAATGGGATCCATGTACGAAAACCAAGTGTGGACTTTGGTGGACTTACCGGATGGCCGTAAGGCTGTCGAGAACAAATGGATTTTCAAGAGAAAAACAGATGTTGATGGTAATGTTACCGTCTATAAAGCTCGACTTGTCGCGAAAGGGTTCCGACAAATTCAAGGAGTTGACTATGATGAGACATTCTCACCAGTAGCGAAGCTAAAGTCTGTGAGGATTTTGTTAGCAATTGCTGCATATTTTGATTATGAGATTTGGCAGATGGATGTCAAAACGGCGTTCCTTAATGGTGACATTGAGGAAGAGTTGTATATGGTACAACCCAAGGGTTTTGTCGATCCTAAAGATGCTGACAAGGTATGCAAGCTTCAGCGCTCCATTTATGGACTGAAGCAAGCATCCCGGAGTTGGAATCAACATTTTGATAAAGTAATCAAAAACTTTGGATTTATACAAACTTATGGAGAAACTTGTATTTACAAGAAAGTGAGTGGGAGCTCTGTAGCATTCCTAGTACTATATGTAGATGACATATTGTTGATTGGGAATGATATATAACTTCTTAATAGCGTCAAAACCTATTTGAATAATAGTTTTTCAATGAAGGATCTTGGCGAAGCGGCATATATTCTAGGCATCAAGATTTATAGAGATAGATCAAGACGCCTAATAGCGCTTTCACAAAGTACATACTTGGACAAAGTTCTAAAGAAGTTTAGAATGGAAGATAGCAAGAAAGGGTTCGTGCCCATGTTGTCAGGTAAGACCTTGAGTAAAACTCAAAGTCCAGCTATGGCAGAAGATAGAGAGAAAATGAATAATATTCCCTATGCCTCGGCCATAGGTTCTATCATGTATGCCATGTTGTGTACAAGACCGGATATAGCACATGCTATTAGTTTGACTAGCAGATATCAAAGTGATCCTGGAATGGAGCACTGGACAGCGGTCAAGAATATCCTAAAGTACCTAAATAGGACTAAGGATATGGTTCTTTCTTATGGAGGTGATGAACAGCTTGTTGTAAACGGTTACACCGATGCTAGTTGGAACACCGGTCCGGATGACTCAAAGTCACAGTCGGGATACATATTTATTTTGAATGGTGCTGCAGTGAGCTGGAGGAGTGCGAAGCAAAGCGTTGTGGCGAAATCTTCAACTGAATCGGAATACATAGCTGCTTCGGAGGCTGCACAAGAAGCCGTTTGGATGAAGGAATTCATTACTGAACTTGGCGTGGTTCCCAGTGCGTTGGACCCGATGGCCATCTACTGTGACAACACAGGTGCCGTAGCTAATGCACAGGAGCCAAGGTCACATAGCAAGCTGAAGCACATCAAGCTACATTTCCACGCTATTCGCGAGTATGTCCGAGATGGTGACATAAAGATTTGCAAAGTACACACTGATCTGAATGTGGCAGATCCGTTGACTAAACCTCTCCCTAGGGCAAAGCATGACCAACACCAGAACGCCATGGGTGTTTGGTATATTACCATGTAATCTGGATTATTGACTCTAGTGCAAGTGGGAGACTGTTGGAGATATGCCCAAG
This sequence comes from Avena eriantha, assembly GCA_910589775.1. NCBI lineage: Eukaryota > Viridiplantae > Streptophyta > Magnoliopsida > Poales > Poaceae > Avena > Avena eriantha. The sequence goes on along the minus strand of OU342742.1, from coordinate 332,966,603 downwards.
AGGCAATAATAAAAGTGGTTATTATTATATCTTTGTGTTTATGATGAATGTTTACATCCCATGCTATAATTGTATTATTAGGAAACACTAATACATGTGTGTTTTGTAAACATGTAAGAGTCCCTAGTAAGCCTCTTGTTGAACTAGCTTGTTGATTGATTGATGATCATGGTTTCCTTATCATGGACATAAGGATGTGATTAATAACAAGGTTATATCATTAGGAGAATGATGTGATGGACATACACCCATAGTAAGCGTAGCATAAGATCAAGTCATTATGTTCGTATTGCTGTAAGCTTTTAAATGCATAGTAACCTAATCCTTCGACCATGAGGTTGTGTTAATCACCATCACCGGATGGGTACTTTGATGACATCAAACACCGCTTCGTAACTAGGTGGTCATAAAGGTGTCATTGGGTATTCTGAAAGTATGTGTTGAAGCGCATGGACCAAGATTGGGATTTGTCCATCCACATGACGGATAGATATGCTCTGGGCCCTCTCGGTGGAATGTCATCTAGTTAGCTTGCAAGCATGTGACTAGGTCACAAGGGATGACATGACACGGAACGAGTAAAGAGTACTTATCAGTAACGAGGTAGAACTAGGTACGGAGATACCGACGATCAAACCTCGGATAAGTATAGTATCGCGTGACAAAGGGAATTGGTTTTCATATGTAAATGGTTCAATCGATCACGAAGTCATCGTTGATTATGTGGGAGCCATTATGGATCTCCAGCTCCCGATGATGGTTATTGATAGGAGATGTGTCTCTGTCATGTCTACATATTCATGAACCGTAGGGTGACACACTTAAGGTTCGAAGTTGTTTTAAGTAGATATGGAATGTGCGTTGGAGACCGAATGATGTTCAGAGTCTCGGAATGGATCCGGGACATCACGAGGAGATCCGGAATTGTCCGGAGAATAAGATTCATATATTGGAGATCATTTTCTGAGATAGGAAATGTTTCAGAGTATTTGTATGAGGGTTCTAGAAGGTTTCGGAATGTTCCGGAAGGTTCTGGAAGGTTTCTTGGAGTTTGCTTGAAAACCAAGGAAGGGATCAAGGAGTCCTGGTGGGTCAAGACTAGGAGTCGTGGGGGAGGAGGACTCCTCCCCCCCCTCCCCAATCCGCCGGCCCTAGAGGGAGGGGAGTCCTACAAGGACTCCCCCTCCCATGGCGCCTCACCCCCTTTAAATAGAGGGGCAGGGGCGCCCCCTCCACCCCTGCTCCATAACTCCCAATCTCTGCCGCCTCTCTCCTCCTCCTTTCTTCTGCACAGGCATAGGCGAAGCCCTGCAGAATTCTCTACTCCACCACCACCACCACGCCGTCGTGCTGCTGTGATTCCATGGAGAAGATCTACTACCTCCGCTGCTCGCTGGAACGAGGAGAGGAAGGTCTGCTTCGACTCCGCACGTGTGACCGACTGCGGAAGCGCTGCCCGAACGCGGCGCCGGAAGGATCGTCCACTTGATCGACTGCAGAAGCGCTGCCCGAACGCGGCGCCGGAAGGATCGTCCACACGATCTTTAGATCGGCAAGTGATCGACTACATCAACCATGAGCTCTAATCTCATTAACGCTTTCGGATCTATGAGGGTTAGTTCCTATCTATCTCGTTACACATGTTTAATAGATTAGATCTTGGCTTTTATCTAGATTAGATCTGGGTTTTGTTCGTTCTTGCGGTAGAAATTTTTTTTTCCATGCTACGAACCCATCAGGGAAAACGCGACACAGTGGGGGCTCGAACCCGCGACGCTGTGCGCGCGCGCAGAGGGGTGGAGCCACTGCGGTGGCTGGGTGTTGTTGTAAGGAGGGGGATAGGCGGCTAGGTGAGGTGTGGCGCGGCGCGGAGGCGTGCAGAAGCACACGCACGCCGGCGCACCGAGAGCGCTCGGCGCAAAGTCCGGTGAGCACAGCGTGTTAACGAGTGAGGGGAGGTGTCCAGGAGGAAGCCGGGCTCACCGCGGGGTCGACGGAGTGGTCGGATCGGGACGGGGCGCAGTAGGACGACGACGATGCAGACGGACAGCCGGCTAGGGTTTTGGCAGCGTCGGCGTGCAGCAGGTACAGGGGACCGTCTCCTCCTCGGCTCCGTGTACGGGGCGACGCAGGGGTTCATGCTATTCCTCCTCGACACCCAAAACTCCACGCTGCCGGCTAGAACGAGAAGGTGGAGGTGGAGGCCGACGGTTCGGCGGCAGAGGAGAGAGGGGTAGCGGCAGGTGGTGGGGAGGAGAAGGGCGAAGCCCTGGGGATCTGGGGATGCAGAGGAGGCGTCGGGAAGGAGATAAAGCAGAGAGGGAGAGAGAGGAGGATGCCATGGGGGATCGGGGTGGAAAAGGTGGCTCGGCCACCTTTTTGCTTCCTCCTTCACGTGCTCGACATGGGCGGCCAGGCAGGGCATGGGGTAGGGACTGCCAGGTGGGCCAGGGAGAGAGGCCAGGCTCGGCTGGTGGGGTAGCTTGGCAGGGAGAGAGAAAGAGAATGGAGAGGGGGAGGCTCGGGTGGTAAAGCAACAGAGGCTCGGCTAGGGTTAGGTTAGAGGGGGTGGGTAGCTCGCATGGGTAGAGAGGGGCTAGGTGGGGTGAGGGTTAGGGTAAGGGGTTAGGGTTTGGACTAGAACTAGGGTTAGAGAGAGGAGGTTAGAGAGGTGTTAGGGTTTTTAAGAGAGAGAGAGAGAGAAACAAGTGTTAAGGGGTTTTTAACATGGTCAAATGCAAGATCAAGCAAAGAGGTGAAAAGAGATGGAGAGGTGGTTTTGTTGAAGCATGATCAAGATAATGAGGGTTTAGCAAGAGCAATGGAATAGAGCTTAAGAAAACCCCACTTGACTTGATTCCCACAAGACAAGGATCCACTTCAATAATTACAAGACAACCAAGAAAAAGGAAAAAAGGTGGTGACACTGCATGGCCCATGCATGAATAGTAAATGTCATGTTTATTATTGTGAAAACAATAATGGATTCCCATGGAATTGATTCCCATGCATTCCAAAATATGGAGTAAGGCCAAGCTGAAGAAAAATATAATTGGATTCATCCCAACCCACATGAGCTAGATTAAAAGCCAAAAGAAAGTAAAAGCTCATGGGTAATTAGGATGGTGGAATTATAAGGTGGTGACAAAGAAAGGTGGTGGAGTGGAATAAAAGATATGCCCCCAACTCAACTTGGGCATCAAGCATTTATCAAGATTCAAATACAATATAACAAGAGCCAAATGCAATTAATAGTGCATATGAGAGAAGAACCAAATGAGAAGGGTTTTATATGATGCTCAAATGCAAGGTGGCATGATGACATGAGCATGATATAATTATGATGCAACAATTATATGTAGGAAGTAGCAATCATATTACTAGACCATGTAGCATTACATATGTTAGACAGATGGGATGCTACAGTTTGGCGGGAAGGCAATAGATCAGTTTGGGTTAAATGATCAAAGAACTTATGTCCTCTCAAGGCAATTGGCCAACCAACTTTTCTGGTGGAGATCTGTAGTTTCTTCAGTGTATAATAGTTAAGTTCAGAATGAAGAATGGCTTTTGTAGATGAAATGCTAACGAATTGTTCTATAAACTAGTACGAAGTTTAGCCCACTTTTGTGCAGGTATAAGACCCTTTTGTATGGAAGTACTACTGTTGTAAGAAAATACTATCAAGTATCTATTTCCTTCAATTACTAGTCATGATTCAATCCAGTTAACTGGCATCTTTTTATCCCAGACAACAGATTTTGCGTCTAATGTCTGTGCTGTAAACCATTTTTTCCTTTGTCTTGTGTTGCCTCCAAAATGGTCCTGGAGTTCAACGTGTTACAAATGTAGCTACCTTGTACTCCCTCTGTTTTAAAATATAAGATGTTTTAGCTTTGAGAATGAAGTGTATCTAGTCCCCTTTTAGTATGTAGGTTCATCTAGGTTTAGAAAGCACCATCACTAAAAGATGTCTAGATACGCTCCATTCACAAAGCTAAAACATCTTATATTTTGAAACGGAGGGAGTACTTGAAGAGGAGATGGACTACATTTTCCTGGCATCCACAGAATTGACATTGCTCATTGCCAGACCATCCTCTTTTCATGAGGTTGTCCTTGGTTATTCACAGAAATTATAAAGCACGGTGTTCAACTACATCGATTCAAACTATTACACACACACACACTACATCAAATTCATCACCCACACATACTACATCGATTCAAACTATTACACACACATACTACTTCAAACTATTACACACACGTACTACCTCGATTCAAACTATTACACATTTTTAGTCGATGCTAACTTCCTGCTACGCTCTCCATACTACAAATTCATTAGCACGGCAATTCACTAGAGCTCTGTCTTCACTCGAGGAAAATCAAAACCACCAGCTCGTCCAAGCCCGGTCCCCCCACCGAAACTGTGTGCCCCGTCGCGGGTGGCGGTCCTGTGCCATCGATCCTTCCAGGCCAACACTGCAGGCGACGAGGGCGCTTTCTAGCAGCCTCTTCGTGGCCCTGAATGCCATGTACCTAGTCCAGAACCTCCTCCAGGTGGATGATGAGCGGGTGCTTCCAGCAAAGCTGTCGCCCTACCCTGCTTGGAATCTGCACCTCGTACATCTTAGGAACGGCGTCAGGATATTTCAGCCATGTCGTTACCCTCGATGACCCATCTGTCGCTCGGTGGCACGATTTCCACCAGCTCGCCGCCAAGGCTATTGACGACCTGCTTGAGGGCCTCCGGCTCCCAACCATCCAATGGGAGGCCATCAAAGCCGAGTTTGGAGAAGAAACGAAGCTGCCACAAGCGATCGTCCCACCCACAGGCGCGATGCCAATGCATGAAGCTCATTTTCTCCCCGCAACACTCGAAAGAACGGGAAGAATGCAGAACACGCTCGGTGTATGAGCTATGCTCGAACCGGACGAAAAAACCGAATGGCAGCGCGCATACCTCAATGTTGACCTCATTTAGTCTGATCCCAAAACGAGACCTGAAAGCCGACATCAACTCTGACGGCGACACGGCGGGACGGACGCCCAGCACGGTGGCCATGAGAGCATGGTCGTCGAACTGTTGTGCCAGGGCTACCATGCCTGGGGTGCGCAGCAGCACGCAACTTCCCGAGGCCGGTCGCTGGCCTGGATCGCCCGACAGGATGCGCTACGCCGTGCGAGAAGGACTAGCCAAAGGCAAGATATTAGTCCGGGGACGCAAAGCTCCGATACGGCGGACGATGCAATGGCGACGGCTGCGAGCTTCGATTAGAGGCGTGGGAGGTTGACCGGACATGGCGGAGACGCAAATTAGAGCAAGTGCGAGCTCCGATCTGAGACGAGCAGCCGGAGCTGAGCAAATGTTATGGGGAGGGGAGCAGGGGAGAAGACCAGAGCAGAGCAAAGAAATAGATCTCGTCCACTTAGGGATCTGGTCCATGCAGGGGTAAGCTAGTCCACGACTGCAAAAGATAACGGGGAATACTGACATGGCGGGCCAAGAAGAGTTGACCTAACGGCGGTATTTGAGTTCAACCATTTTTCGTCTGGTTCAAACGACCGTTTGGCCGTTAGATTTGTATTCACCCCCATTTGGCCCTTCTGGACAATTGACGAATCTACAATGGCCCCTCCGCACGATTGATGGCAACTCGGGTACCGCGGTGCGCTCACCCACCAAGTTTGGTACCGCAAACGAACATCTAAAGCCAAGAGAAAGAGGGTCCCACAACATTTGATAATAGTTTAGCCGTCAGATTTTCCATTAGCGCTTTATTGTGTAATTTCAAGTTCCTAATTCCCAGCCCTCCTTGTTTTTTTTTGGCATAGTTACTACATCCCAAGCAACCAGGCAATGTCCACCATTTATCTCTTCTCTGTTTTTCCATATGAAAGACCTTCTGATCTTGTCCACTGAGTCAATGCTAGCTTGATCCCACTCAATGCATGCCATGAAGAAATTTGGGATAGCACAGATCACCGAATTAACCATCTGAACTCTTCCTCAAATATTTAGCATCATGGGCATCCAGCCTGGTAGCCTGCGGCTTATGCGGTCGATCACAAGCTGCAGCATGACCCTAGAGATCTTGTTATGTGATAAGGGCAGGACTAGGTATGTGCATGGTAGGCTTGTTATCTGACATCCCAAGGTGCTTGCAATTTCTGATGCCAATTGCGGTGTGAGGTTTAGTGGAACGAAAGTACTCTTCTGATAGTTGATCTTTAGCCCCGAAAAATCTGCGAAAGCATCCAGCAACTGCTTTGCAATCACTGCCTGTTGTTGTGACCCTTTGAGAATCAGGAGAGTGTCATCTGCATATTGCAATGCTGGCATGGGAGCACCTTGCTGGAGTGGGTGCTCCAATAATCTTGCCTCATACGCCTTCTTGAATAACTGTTGTAGGATATCAGCCACCAAGATAAAGATGTATGGTGATAAGGGGTCCCCTTGGCGTACCCCCCTCTAGATTTTGAACTTTCTTCCATATTGGCCGTTAATAAGCATTTGTGCCTTAGAGGTTTGCAGTAGCTCCTTGACCCATTTTATCCACACCTCTAGGAATCCTCTTGCAGCCATTGTTTCATATATTGATGCCCAATGCATGGAGTCGAACACTTTCTGGAAATCCAGTTTTAGTACAATGATAGGCTTTTTGTTTTTGTTAGCGCACTGAACCATTTCAATTACAGTGGCAAAGTTCTCCACGATAGATCTTTTCTTGATAAATCCAGATTGCATGTCATCAATTAACTCTTTGATCTTTGGTTGCAGCCTATTTGCCATGACCTTTGCAATAAGTTTGGGGATGGAGTGCTGCAGTGAAATGGGCCTGTAATATTTCACCTCCTGTGGCATGTCGATCTTGGGTAGGAGGGCAATGAGTGCCGTGTTGACACCAGACATGTCTAGTTCCAGGTTGTGGAAGTCCACGAACAAGTCCATGATATGGTCTTTGACCTCCAGCAGGTAGTGCTTGAAGAATTCATTAGTGAATCCATCAGGTCCTGGGCTCCTATTAGTGTGTGACTTGACAATAGCCTCCTTGATTTCATCCCACGTGAAGGGGGTATTAAGTTGGTAGCTAGTTAATTGTATTTATCTTATTACTCCTGATCGATACGTGATCCCATGATTATAGGATCCGATCGTTCCGTGTAACCGCTCCTGTATCCCTTGTATGTATATAATGGAAAGCTCCCGATCGAGATAGATCACGGCAAACATACGGTTTAAGTTGGTATCAGAGCAAGGACCTCGTTCCAAGGGTTCCTCGTGCGCGCCACCATGGCCACCGAGAGTCTCCAGATCTCCCAAGTCTCGCCGGCCCTCTCTTCCCCAGCGTCGGCTACCAGCTTCGTCCCCATTAATTCCTCCACCATCACTGTGCGCCTCGACCGCACCAATTTTCTCCTCTGGAAGACTCAGGTGGTTCTAAGTATTGCCGGAGCTGGCTACTTCGGCTACCTCGACGGTAGCTGCACTGCCCCACCGAAAACCGTCAAGGAGGGGACGGGCGATGCTGCCGCCGATGTTCCTAACCCCGCCTATGCGATCTGGTGGTCCACGGATCAGCGGGTGCTCAATGTGCTCCTCGGATCAATGACGGAAAACATCCTCCGCCAGATGCTCGGGAAGAACACGTCGGCGGCCGTGTGGAAAAATCTCACCGGCATGTTTGCCGCCCAAGGACGGGCAGGTGTGCGCCAGATTCGGTGACAACTGGCGTCGATGAAGAAGAAGGACTTGACCGCTGCGGCCTACTTTCACCAGATGAAAGGCTTCGCGGACGCCATGGCCTCCGTCGGGACACCGCTTCCCGATGACGAGCTGATCGACTACATAGTCGCTGGGCTCGGTTCCCAGTTCGAGGCACTCCAAGCCTCGCTCACCGTCCTCAACAACTCCAGCACCGTAGATCTTAGTCTCACCGACTTTTATGCCATGCTCCTATCATGTGAGGCTATGCAGACGCAGAACACCGAGGCGGGAGACTTCTCCTCTTTAGAAAACGTCGCTGCACGTCGTGGCGGTGGAGATTACAGCCACACCGGTGGGCAAGCTGCCGACAACTCTGGAGGGCGCTCCGGAGGACGTCAAGGTGGCAGGCAGCCCTACCACGGCCATGGAGGTGGCTATCAGGGCGGCGGCTATCAAGGTGTTGGACATCACCATGGTGGACGTGGTGGCTCCCGTGGAAGGGGCAATGGCGGTGGAAATCGCAAGTGGCGCCCTCAATGCCAAATATCCAAAAACTAGGGCCATGAGGCCTTGGCTTGCAAGAACCGCTTCAACCAGGGGTTCCAGGCGGATGATCAACGCTCCGCCAATTCAGCCAGCTCACATGGACATGATGATCAGCCGCCACATTGGATCATGGATAGTGGCGCTACTGAGCACTTCACCAACGACATGTCGCGGCTGAGGGTTCAAGAGCGCTACCACGGCAAGGACCAAGTTCAAGTCGCCAACGGTGCAGGCTTGTCTATTTCGCATGTTGGTCAATCTCGTATAGCTGGTCCTATGCATTCTCTTCACTTGAGAAACATTCTTCATGTTCCAGATATTAGCAAAAATTTGCTTTCCATTCATAAACTTCTTTTCGACAACCCTGTCTTTGTCGAGTTTCATCGTTCTTTTTTTGTGTTAAGGACAAGGTCACGAAGAAAATCATTCTTCAAGGTAGAAGTCGCGGTGGTCTCTACCCAATTCCTGTCGACAGGGCATTCTCCTCCACGCCACACCATGCATCCTCGAGCGTCAAGCTTTCACCCCACCAATAGCATCAGCGTCTCGGTCATCCACCAAATAATATAGTGCAAACCATTGTTAAGCATAATAATCTTTTGTGTTCCCCAAACTCGGTTTCCTCTATGTGTGATGCATGTCAGCGAGATAAGAGCCATCAATTACCCTATAATAATTCTTCACGTGTGTCTACAACTCCGCTAGAACTTATTCATACCGATGTCTGGGGACCTGCTTTGCCTTCCTCCGGAGGTTATAAATTTTATGTTAGTTTTATTGCTGACTACAGTCGCTACTGTTGGATCTATTTGCTTAAACATAAGTCGGATGTTGAGGACATCTTTTATATTTTTCAGCGTCATGTTGAGCGCTCCCTTGACACTAAAATCCGTGTTGTCCAGTCTGATTGGGGTGGTGAGTATCATCGACTCCATAAATATTTTCAGCGCACCGGCATATCTCATCGCGTGTCTTGTCCTCACACATCGCAGCAGAATAGGATAGCTGAACGGAAGCATCGCCATCTTGTCGAGACGGGTTTAGCCCTACTCGCCCACTCCTCACTTCCACTTCGTTTTTGGGATGAGGCGTTTCTCACCGCGTGTTATCTCATTAATCGAATGCCCACACCTCTCCTTCAAAACACCACACCCGTACATAAACTGCTCCATCAGCCCCCAAATTATTCATTCCTTCGCACTTTTGGATGTGCTTGTTGGCCTAGTCTGCGTAAGTATAATTCATGTAAACTAGAATTTCGCTCCAAAATGTGTGTTTTTCTGGGGTATAGTCCCATGCATAAGGGCTATAAATGTTTAGATCGTTCTACGGGGCGTATATATATCTCGCGCGACGTCATTTTTGATGAACGCGTGTTTCCATTCGCCACACCTGGAGTCGTGGTCGATGTTTCACAATTACATCCAGTGTCCTTTCCTGCACACGAACCAGCTATTCAGGATGTCAACTTGCGTCAATATGACACTACCATGTTACATGTTGATGCACTTGGTTTTTCTCCTGGTACCATTGTGCAAGTCCCTACAGTGCAGAGCAACTTATGGCCCCCATCGATTGACGTCCCGTGCCAAGCTCAGCTAGACGCGCCTGGCTCATCGTGTCTGCATGGGGGGGATCCCGAGGCCGCGTTGTCCGCCCGGGACGTGGACGCGGATTCAGCTGGACCAGCCCCTAAGCAGCTGGCCTCATCGATGCCTAGGTTGGCTTTGCCTGACCCGCCTCCAGGACCTCGGTCTCCTGCCATTGAGCTACCTTTAGAGACCGGCTCGTCAGCGCCAGCTTCCTCCTCGGGCTCGCCGGCCGCACCTTCAGCTTCCGCGCCTCTGTCTCCAACCGTGACTCCACCACGTCAGATGGTCACCCGGCGCCAGAATGACGTGCACCGTCCCCGTCAGTTTATGGACGGGACTGTTCGCTACAATCCGTACTGTCGGCGTGCCCTATTTGCTACACCAGAGTCACATCGCTCGGGACTCTCACACCCTGCATGGCGGAATGCTATGGAGGATGAATTTGCGGCACTCCAGGGCAATCAGACCTAGATTTTGGTTCCTCGTCCCCGTGACACTAATATTGTTGGAAGCAAGTGGATCTTTAAAACCAAGTTCCATCCTGATGGTTCAGTGGATAAACATAAGGCTCGGCTGGTTGCTCGCGGGTTCACCCAACAACATGGTATTGATTATCATGATACATTCAGCCCCGTTGTGAAGCCAGTGATGGTACGATTGGTCCTCTCTCTTGTTGTTTCGCGTGGTTGGAGTCTTCGACAAATTGATGTCAGTAATGCTTTTCTCCACGGTTTTCTTGAAGAAACAGTTTATATGCAACAACCTCCTGGATTTGAGGATTCCCAGTTCCCACATCATGTGTGCAAGTTACAGCGAGCTATCTATGGCTTGAAGCAGTCTCCTCGTGCCTAGTGTGCTCGTTTGAGTGATAAAATTCATCAGCTTGGTTTCATCTCCAGCAAGGCGGACACATCTCTCTTTGTTTTTGACCATGTTGGTGTTACCGTTTTTATGCTGGTCTATGTGGATTACATTGTTCTTGCTGGGTCGTCTGCAGCTGCAGTTGATCATCTGGTTCAGACTCTCTCTAATACTTTTCCTATTAAGGATCTTGGTCGTTCGGAGTATTTTCTGGGCATTGAGGGAACCTATAATTCCAGGGGGATGATTCTTACACAACACAAGTATGCACTTGATCTTCTGCAACGTGCAGGCATGGAGAATTGCAGGGCTGTTTCAACGCCGATGTCCACCATGGATAGGTTGTCCCGGGATGATGGTGACAAGCTGGATAGTGGTGATGCTTTTCGGTATAGGAGTTTGGTTGGAGGACTCCAATACTTGACGCTGACCAGGCCAGATTTGTCTTTCGCTGTAAACAAGGTGTGTCAATACTTGTCACAGCCCACATCGGTGCATTATGAGGCAGTCAAGCGAATTCTCAGATATGTACAAGGGACAATATCTACAGGGTTACAAATTCAGAAAGCACCATCTGCTAGTCTGAATATTTATACCTATGCTGATTGGGCGGGATGCTCTGATGATCGACGGTCTACAGGAGGTTTTGCTATTTTCCTTGGGCCGAACCTCATATCATGGAGTTCTTGAAAACAGCCCACGGTTTCTCGATCAAGTACTGAGGCAGAGTACAAAGCGCTTGCAAATGGCACGGCTGAGGCAATGTGGATTCAGTCTGTGCTCAAGGAGCTTGGAGTATTTCAGCCTAGACCGCCCGTGTTATGGTGTGATAATCTTGGAGCCACCTATTTATCAGCCAACCCTGTGTTTCATGCGCGCACAAAGCATATAGAGATCGATTTTCATTTTGTGCGTGAGAAAGTTGCTTTGGGAGCTCTCGATGTATCGAACATCACTACAGGAGATCAGCTAGCCGACATCTTCACCAAGCTAGCTAGTCAACAGCTGCTTCGCAGATTTCGCGCCAATCTCAACCTCGTTAATGATGGTTTAGATTGAGGGGAGGTATTAAGTTGGTAGCTAGTTAATTGTATTTATCTTGTATTACTCCTGATCGATACGTGATCCCATGATTATAGGATCCGATCATTCCGTGTAACCGCTCCTGTATTCCCTTGTACGTATATAATGGAAAGCTCCCGATTGGATAGATCACGGCAAATATTCTGTTTAAGTGGGGGTTGATAAGCTTTGCAGCAGTGTGGACTGACTGTTGTAGAGCTGTTGTAGGTCAATGTTCCTTATCCAGGTCCTTCTTTCAGCAAAAACCTCTCTGAAGTAGTCAGTCACAATCTTCACCTTGTCCTCTTCCCCAAAGAACTCCTCCTGGCCCACTCTTAGTAACTTGATTTTATTCTTCCTGTATATGTAAGTTGCCATTGTGTGGAAAAACGCTGTGTTCTCATCTCCTAGTTTACACCATTTAATCTTTGCTCGTCTCCTCCACATTTGGGTTTCAACCTTGCATAACTCTGTCATTTTGTCCTGACACATCTCTCTGAAACCAAACTCCCTCCATGATAGTGGTCATCATTCCTCAATAGCATCAAAGTACTGAATGACATGATTAACATTGTAGTGTGTCTTATTGATAGATGCCCTTTCCTTCTGCCAGGCCCTGGTAGCTGCTCTGATGGCCCTTAGTTTGTAGTTAATTTTTGAAACAGATGACATTTGCCTGGTACCCCGGGCCAGAATCTCCTTTGTGATTTGTACTAGATCATTGCATAGTAGCCAGTGGTCCTCATATCTGAATATTTTGGTAGCTTTGGAGTGTATTGATGTGTCTAGCATGATGGCTTTGTGGTCAGATGTAGGCCTCCCAATTGTCCTGCACTGAGAGTGGATGAACTTTTGGCCCCATTGGACATTGATTAGTACCCTATCAAGCTTGATTAAGGTTGATTCCGCCCTCTTGTTTGACCAGCTGTACTGTGAGTTCGAGATGTCCACATCCATTAGTTCTAGGTCATCTATCCAACTGTTCAAAGCTTCCATTTCAGACCAGGCAATGTTGCCGTTGTTCTTTTCCTGCATGTATTTGTATATATTGAAGTCCCCTGCAATAGCCCACGGTGTGTTTACATGTTGTGCTAACTGCCGTATATCATCATAGAAAGACTGCCTCTCGTGGTCATCACAAGGGGCATAGACATTTGTCAGTGTAAACATCGTGTTGTTACTTGTGGAGGCAGCCTAAACAGTTAGGGAAAATTTGTTCTGGCACTTAACTGCAATGTCTAACCAAGCTATCATGGTTCCCCCTGCTGATCCCTCTGCGGGTTGGTAAACGTAACCAGTGTACTTTTGTGGCAAGAATTCTCTCAGTTTGAAAATATCAATATGCTGCAACTTAGTCTCCTGGATGCATATGATGTTTGCTCGTGATTCATCTAGCAGTTTGTAGATTATTGTATTCTTATCCGCATCACCTAGGCCTCTGACATTCCATGTGACGATCTTCATTTGTATGGTAAGTTTCCCCAAGATAGAAAAACATAGAGGAAAACAACATGTTGTGGTAAAGTGTAGAGAAAATGCGAAAAAGAAAAGACAGAGAGGTAACTTAAACGACTGCTTGCATTACAGGTGTGGAACAAAGAACAACGAGGAAACAGAAAAAGCGATGTCGGTCTAGCGCATCACCTATGGTGAGCAACACCGACTTTGGAGGAAAGGTAAAATGCAGGTGGTGGAAAAGTAAAACAGGCACCCTATCTAAGCAATGCATAGTAGCGACTAACAACAGCCTCGCTTTAGCCATGAGATCCATTGCGCTCCGAGCTACCCTCCTTGCCCTTCATCTTGATCAACTGGTCCACATTCAGCAACCCGCAGCAGCTAGCCATGTCGAGTAGCGTCTGGCGTGTAGTGTCTGGAGGGGCCTCATTCACTGGCAGGGGCGCGAGCACGTTGATGTCAGGGAGACGGCGACGGGCCCTTGTGGAAGTAGAGCCGATCGACGAGTCAGATCCCTCCGCAGAACTCGCCTTATGCTGCGCCGCCCGCTCAACCGAGTCCAGCCTTGCGCCACCATGCATCTTCCTAATCCTCTCGCTGCGCCTAAAGTATGTGACGATTTCTGGCTGCTTCTCAGTTGGCACATTGAGATCAGGTACACAGTCTGAGTCAGATACGAGCACCGGGTCTTGATCATGAGGGTGTTCTTGGAACCTCACCGGAAGGCCCTCGTCCCGCCGTCCCACCGGCCCATCTTCCGCCACCGCCTTTCCCTTGCGATCGATCGGGACCATGGGGGCCTTTCCCTTTTGGTCGACCGGCACGCACTGTTAGTCGCGTGCTTGACGCGCCATAGGTCCGCCATCAGGCTCCCTCTGTTTGTTCTTCTTGTACATAAACGGGCCTTCCTCTCCTAGCATGTTCAGGTACCGCCGCCAGTGGGTTCCCAACACGGCCCGGCGAATAGGTGCCCAGGCCTGCCAGGAACAACGCTTGCCTGATTCTCTCTTGGCTGTCAGGCTTGGCAACCACCCTGTTCTGTGGCAGCAGCTGGTTTGCAGGAGCAAGGATGGGAGTGTTGCGGCCTGCTGCCAGGCTCGACACGATCGGCATAGGATCAGAGGCGCACGCATGGAAATGAAAAGGGACATGTGTGGCCTTGACCGGATCGAAAGGTAGTTGCAGCAGTGGCACAAGCTGAGCGGCACATGAGCGAATAGAAAGCAAGCTCGAGTAGGTGGGTGCGGACGGTAGTTGAAAAAGGGAGGTGGCGATGGACTGTGTGTATGGCTGGTTGACAGGCAGAGATGTGGCAGCAAGAGCGTAAGGATCTACCGGGGGACCCATGGCCATGGAAGGGCGCATGAGTTTTGGTGGATGGGTGGTGTCAATCTCTGGAAGCAGTGGGAGCGAGCGACAGTTGTTTACCTCTGCTGGGAACATGCTGAACAACAGGGAGCGAACACACTTCCTGGAGAGGCCCATGTGTTGCGGTTGGCGGTTGAAGTTGAAACACGTGAACGGCTCATCCTCGCCGTCTTGGCCTGGCTCTTCGACAGGGATGCGGACGGTGAAGCTCCTTGAGCGACTGAGCGTGACCGTCACCCCGTAAGCCACACCTTCTCCGTCCCACACAAACTCCACGGCCGCCGACGGAGGCTGCGCCTCCACCATGCGCGCCCCCACTATCGCATAGTCGGCGAGGAGCGTGATGAAGTCTAGGAGCGGATGCTAGCTCCGGGTTAAGCAGCACACGCCGTGCCGCAAGCGTCAGGGGCCTGGCCCTGTCGCCAGGTGGCATCGTCGTCTGCCTCTGCCGGCCCTCGGTCTCCGTGCGCTACGGCGACGGGGGCGGCGTCGTGGTGCCCGAGCGCACCCAGGTGTAGGCGCCGTGCGAGCGGCTGCTGTGGCCTTGGAAGTTGCGGTGTTTGGGCGGTGGCGGAGAAGGTGGCCCGGGTGGCGACGGTGGCCGTTCGTCGCGCTGGTCCGGCGAGGCCGGGCGGCCGGTGGCAGTGTCCCAAACCTCGTTGATGTAGACATCAGCGTAGTTCCTGTGCCCTCCGTGCTTGTGCAAAGCGAGGTGGTGTGGGATGTGCCGCGGGTTCTCCACCTTAACCATGGCGAAAAGGGCCGAGTAGTCGTGGCCCCGCAGCGCGGCATGCTCGACGCTCATGAGGGAGGCGAAGCCGCTAACCGCAGAGCGCACCCCACGCCGCTCCCAGAAGTCCAGGGGAAACTTTTCCATGGTTAGGCAAGCAATGTAGCGGTAGCTGAAGGTGAAGGAGCTGTCGCCCAAGCCATGAGGGAGAATGTGGACGTGGGTGATGGAGTCGCCCAGGTCGCGGACGCGCAACGGGCTTTGCCGCATTGCACGGTTTTGGTCGCCGCGACGAAGGAACATGACAAAGCAAGACCCGGTCGAGCTGGAAGCAAACCGCACCTGAGGATTGTTCAGACGTTGGTGGAAAACACGGCGCAGCCACGGGATAGGGTTTGCGCGCGCCGGCTAGATATTAACTAGACAGGCAAGGGCATGAGGGTCATGGACGGGGGGGCAGTGGACATCGAGGGAGACGGGGCAGCCGTGGAACACTGGCTCCATCGCCATGCTTGGGGTGTTGTGTTCGTGTCTGAGCTTCCTCAAGGTAGGACAGAGGTGTCGGCGGTGACCGGCCTGCCGGCAGAACCAGCAGACCACAGGGTTTCTACACTGAAAGGATTTGTGATCGTAGGCTAGGCACCGGAAACAGCGAAGGTGGAGGTTAGCAGGTTGATGGTTGAAGAAGCATGCAGTGGGCGTGCGCTGTGCTAGCTCCGGTGGTGGACGACAGAGCAGGATGTCTTTATAGGAAATAGGGGGCGAAGCGCTCGGAGAAGAGGTGGCATGCAGCGGAAGAGAAGCGGTGGTGGCAGAGATGAACTGGGTCGGTTCTGAGAGGCGTGGCACTTGCATGACATGGGCTGTCATAGATCGTAGCAGGGGGCGCTGACATGCATTGCCATCGCTGCCCTGACCCTGACAAGAAGGAAGAAAAAGAGTTGACAACTCCAGCTGGGTGGCACAAAGGTTACTCCGTCCATGCGCGGTAACAAGCGGTGTAATATTTTTCTCTTTCCCATGTCGAAACGGACTCACTTGGGCAACGTTCTCCACGAAGGAAGCCATGTCGTTGTCAAGATTTACTGGCGTAGTAGAACGGGAAGTGCCCCAGCCTCTTACAACTCCTCTGACGGGGCGGCGGCCACTAACGCATCGGTCACCTCGATCAGAGAACGTACTCATTACGGTGCCATTTGCACGGTCGCAAGTTGCAGTGAGGTGGAGGCCGTCGTGGCGTGCATGCAGGTCGTGGCGAGCATGCAGGCAGGTGGTGCCGTTAGCGCAAGGCTTCAGCAGCATGTAAAATTCAAAAACGAATGGGCCAACGGCCCGACGGCCTTGTAGAGCAATTTCAGCAGCCACGTCAGGTGACGCAACCCTGAATTCGAAAATTACCGCTTCGCCACCAGCGACTGCAAAACCCGGCCGCTCGCCGCCGAACTAGAAACATACCAACTCTGCGATGGCATCCTTGGAAAGGGACACTCCATCCGAGGCAACCTTGATCTTGAGGAAGGCGAACTCGGTCGATTGCACGGCAACATGATGCGTGGTGGCACAAAAATACCTCGCTAACATCAGATCTTGGAAGCACTCCCCGCAAGGGCAACCGGAAGCATAGGATCTCATGGCTGGCTAGCCTCCTAGGTGCCTATGTGTGATGGAAAGATCAACATGCATGCAAGGAAAGTGGTGGGTCCAGATATCCCGCCCCGATGTAGCGAATTTAGAGAACTTATCTTTGCTCCTTCTTCTGTCGAACGAGGGGGGTGTAGTTCGTGCGCCTGCCCACGGAGCATCGTCGACTGTCGCATCGCCGTTTTCCTTGCTGGCGGGCGTTGGCGTTCGCCCATGGTAGCCAGCGCCGTAGGCCCACCGAGAAACCTCGATGGCGGGCGTTGGCGTTCGCCCGTGGAGCACGAGCGGAGTCCGCGGTCAACTGAGCGTAGAGCAGCGGTTTGGCCTAGGCAGAACGGCCGAGCAGCAGAGAGACCGGTGGAGGGTGCAAGTGGTGCGGTGGTGGGTGGGCTGTCTATCGCTAGGGAGGCGCGGAGGCTCTTGGATGGCGGCGGTGGCGCGGCGGCTGCCCGCCCACCGCCTGGGGCGTCGCGAGAGCTAGCCTCCCGCGGCATCTGGTGCTACAAACAACATACAAGAAGGTGACAACATGTCAAAGAGCAACAAAGTGTACCAAAAAGATACTACAACTATCATACCTCTCATCTGATTACTGTCACCGTTATAAAATATATATAAATTAGTATGTATTTTACGGGATCGTGCGACAAGACGCATCCTTAAATCTAGTTTATACTACTCCAGAGCACCTTAGGTGGAGTGAAGTTTAGAGGTGGAGTGGAGTTTAGAAGGAGGCGGAGGTGGGTTAGCTGCAGTCGGAGTGACTCTCGGTCCCGCTCGGGACAGCCGGTTGCTGCTCTCTGTGAGCGTACGTAGGAAGACGATGATGTGGATTAATGACGTCCAAGCGCTACTGCCGAAGAGGCAATTGGGCTACAGGTGTTCTGTTGGGCCGGTCGGGGTGAGGGGGAACGGGAGTTGGGCTGGTCTCGGGCAACTAGCTGGGCTTCTGCGATGTTTCTGATGCTGCTCTCTATTGCCTGAAGAGGTACGGTACCTAGGTAATGAAGCTTGAACACCACTGCCACTGCTGTTTGTCCGAGTAGGCACCAAAATCACTAATTTTGTCCAGATTTTGGAAACAAGGAAGATTTTTAAAGGGGTGTTGGACCTGCAATACTCCCTCCGTTTCAAAATTTAAAATGTTTTAACTTTGTGAAAAAAGTATATTTAGACCACTTTTAGTGTGTAAGTTCACTCCAAATCTAAATGAACCTACATACTAAGAGGGATCTACATACACTCTCTATACAAAGCTAAAACATCTTATATTTTAAAACAGAGGGAGTATGTAAGATTCCACTACTTGTATTGCTCAATTGGGCAACTGATTCATCAAGGAGAAACTCTAGGAGAATTGGGGTTCTACAGGATAAACATGAAGAGCTAGCTACCCACGCCGGTCCTGGCCTATCCTCGCCTTCCAGGCCGAGGCCATCCATTCCGTTCCAAGCCGACCCGTTCATGTGGCCTCTTCATCGTATTAGTAGTAGTTTGCTAGTGTCTTCGGGGTAGGCCAGGCCCAAGACTGGTGGCCCAGCAAAGAGGCCGTTGACAATCCACCATCCTTAAAATTTGGCTTGCCCCCAAAGGCGATCTTGCAATGAACCGCCAGTATCCCATGGCACTATAGATGTATCAGTACCAGGGAAAGAAAATTCACCATCCACTCGTTCGGAACTGCCATGATGTGAAGTAGATGCAAAGCAATCGCCCGGATCCCATGGCAAGTACAATGCTGAGTATGCCATATAATAGTACTCTAGGGGAAGGTTCAAGCTCTTGGCCTGGTCAAGGAAGACGGCAATGTAGTGATTTTGGAAGTAGGTTGGAGCTTCAATGCTAATCCCTCCTTGAGCTTAAACTTGTGCGAACATATTGTAGGGACAGAGAAAAATCCGGATGCCAGGGTCCCATGACAACTCCTCGCTACCAACGGAGATGGTAGTATAAACAAGCAAGTGAAAAGTTTGTGTACTTATCTTGGTTGAAACAGAGAATGATAGTCGGCGGATATAGTTGAGTAACACGAAGACCAAACTGCCAATAAGTACACTCGCAGTGTATTTCCACACAAGAGCAGGCCAAACTTGTTGCCACTGCAAGAATGTTGTACATTAAGCAACCAAGAAATCTTCCATTGGTTATCAGCAGAACCATACTAATTAATCTCTCTATTAAAGCAGGTGAGAAACAAATTGTAGTTCGCCATGCAATCTCTCACTAAATATGTGCAGCACCATAAACATACTTCTCTAGCAGAGAAAAACTGAACCATGTATTAGGACCCTGTACTTATTAGTACACCATGCCATTTAATGAATAGCAACACATTTTCAGAACATGATATTGCATTGTTCTCTAAAATTTCACACTCTTGTTTAGAGCCATAAGGAACAACATGACAGGAGATGACCCAAGCTTGATTAAAGTTATCATGCGGTAGACGCAACGCACAAGAGTTGGGATCATACAAGATATCGTACCTCTGCAACCTTCCTTATTCTGCACACGGTACCGGATAATTCCACAAGCTCATACTTTTGTTGTTGTGGTGCTTTACATCAGCATGAAGGAAGTATACCCCTATCCATAATCTTGCACAGTTTGTGTACCATGCAGCAAAACCATATAGATTCAACTTGAATGAAATTCCAATGATGTGTGGAGATTCAGAAACTGTCTGCATGTTGCTCATGAGCTTGCTGGTGGAAATGGTTGGAGCAAGATGTGACCATGGGGGATTTGCATCCAAGAATAACATACGCTCCCTAGGGCCCTCAATATCAAGCTTCACACATCTCATGTACCATGATGAATAAGTAGCAGCCAATAAATTCTCAACAACTGATGCACAGTGGTGCAGCTCACAAGTAATAGTAAGAGAATCAGCAATTTCCATTACCTTAGCAACTGAGTGTTAGACTAAAGTGCAAGCATGACCAAGCTCATTCCCATGAAGTATCTCTATCCCTGGGTCCCTTAGATGTGCAAGGAAAAACCCACAATTCATATTAGTTTGCAACACTATCCAAACTTGGTTGATTGGTGGACTTTGTGTCCAACTCGTAGCCTGATTAGCTTGTGCAGAAATATTCATAAGCTTCCTTCCTTCTTTACACCACAACTGATAATCATGCTCCAAGAATTCCATTGGCATGCTCATACAAATACCAAGAGGAGATGGCCATTGTACAAATGAATAGAGCCTATAGTAAGAGAACAACTTCAGCAGCTGGAAGGTTGATACTCATAGTCATACGACACCGGCACGGCAGAGAACATGTCCTTGCTGGCGAGGGACACCTCCTCAACACAGGTGTCATCAGCGTCGAGTACCTTGTCATGTGCCATAGGCGAGATGCGCACGAACACGGTGCATCAGCGCAGTGGCTTGGGCATTCAGACAAACAATTGGTGCACATCAAAGCAGAGATCTCATTGGCTTTGATGTCGACTGTGATTGGGGTGATGTTGAGCATGGTAGGGTCCTGGCGCACGGTGGAGACATCAAGAGCTGCCGAGGCTGGTTCTGTGGAGTCATCGTAGATGCGACGGTCCTCCGGAGTGAGGTCGCGCTTGAGACAGGCGCGACTTGTAGCCAGTGTCGGGGCGGTTAATGCCGAGCTCGAGTGGACAAAGGCTGGTGCACAGTCCAATGGCGCCGCTATAGAAATGCGTGTGGCGGTTGCCGCGTGTATGGGTGTCGTGGTCGATCTGGTGGAGGAGATGGCGGGTGCGGAGGTCGAGAAGGAGGTCGCAACAGTCGACTCATGGAAGTTGTCGGTGGCACCTGTGATGTAATCGTAGATATGTTGAGCTCCTGGAGAGAGGTCGTCCTTGGTGAGATTGCATGAAGTAGACACGACAGGTTTGGTGGTTTCCCATGGCGATGGCTCATGGAGGTAGTCGCTCGAGGTGGCGCTGCTCAGGATGGGCGTTGTCGACGGAGCCGACGATGATGACTCCACCGCATGGCCGCGCTTGGTGTTTAGGAAACCGGCGAGGTCGGGAGCGAGCGCTACATACTCAGCCCACTTCCGATAGGAGTCCTATGGGCTCGCCAACAGGAAGTCACGCAACACCTTCGCCCTCGCGCTCTTTGCAGCCATGGCTTCAATCGAAGTCGAGGTAGGGGTGGGGAGAAGTATTTGGTGGGGGGAAATTCAGTGAGGATTTTGTGGAACTTTTGGGGAGGGATCGATTGGCTCTGATACCAGGTGTAAGATTTCACAACTTGTATTGCTCATTTGGACAACTGATTCATCGGATTACAAGGAACACAGGAGAAATTCTAGGAGAATTGGGGTTCTATAGTAAGAAGATGAACATGGAGAGCTAGCTACCCACGCCAGTCCTAGCCTATCCTCGTCTTCCAGGCCGAGGCCATCCATTTCGTTCCAAGCCGACCCGTTCATGTGGCATCTCCATCGTATTAGTAGTAGTTTGCTAGTGTCTTCGGGGTAGGCCAGGCCCAAGACTGGTAGCCTAGCAGAGAGGTCGTTGACATTGTACCACTCGGAGTGGTGTAATAAAATGAGGACTTTCGTAAGTGTTATGCCAATGACTTGTACACTATGACATGCACTGGTGTACGTGGGTCAGCGCAACTATGGATCATCAGGTGCATACCATATATGGAGCTACCTTATGATTTCTAATATGGAGCTACCTTATGATTAATCCCATGTCAATGACATCATCAACTTCGTCCCTAGTATCTAAGTTGTTCAAGTCTCCTAAAGTCCGTAGATTGTTTTGACTTAATCCTTAGCCTTCTTTCTCTAGAGAATATACATATTTGTTTTCTTGACCACATTTATACAATTTCGGACCGTATTACTCTCGTTGTGTTGACCCACGTACACCACCTTATGTTGTAGTGTATAAGTCATTGACATAACAATTACGAAAGTAATCTTTCTCAAATATTACACCCCATAGAGTGGTACAATAGAACCGTTGCAGGTCCAACTGTTTATTTATTTCTTATCATGACAAAAGAGAAATACGAGTTTCGAGATCCTCCTCGGTCCAGTGAGGATTCACAGATGCAAACAAATTTAAAATCACTAGCTCGAGGGACAATGGTACTTCTAAGCTAAGTACCATTGGAGCTTTGTAACTTTATTGAGAATGGATTTAAATCGCTTAGCCTGACTATCCTACGCGTGTAATATCTTTTATTCTATTCTACGACTTCCTCCCATATTCTACCCCTTCAATTGCTTAGCCTGACTATCCTACGCATGCAATATCTATTATTCTATTTCTACGACTTCCTCCCATATTCTACCCCTTCAATGCCTCCCGGGAGATCAAGTTCCTCGTAGTAAACTTCTCCCTTTGTAGATTCTTCTTTACTGGATGAGTCTTGTGTCTTTGATGTACCTAACCAAGGGTTTCAGGAAGGTATAATGGTGTACGATCATACTCAGCAAGTTCTAAGATAGTTGTTTGATGTACTACCTATAACCGTGGATAAAAATCCTAGGCGTATGCGTTGTTTTTAATTGATTTCTAGAAAAGGTAAGTTTTATTTTGAGAAAATTTATGCTCGCCTGTTTTTAGAGGTTGTATAGGATTACAGAGAGTTCCTTTTCCGTCGCATTTGCAATCCTTTCCCAGGATAGAGAGTAACCTGTCATGTTTTATACACTCTTGAGATGGGCACTACTTTTCCCACAAATAATCTTAATCCCTAGTGCATAAAGGTATGCCTCACCGTTCAAAATTTTGTGGTTCAAGGCACATTTAAAGATACAAGCTAATCACTATACTTCACCACGACCCCATAGTCCACCCTTTGTAATGAAGCTACATACCTATGCTCAATTAACATCCCTTCAAATATCCTAAGTTGTTATAACTTCGAATAGAATAGGAACGTTAGAGACTCCCATCTTCTAATCTCTCATTTGTATCATAGCCCTACTTACGATATGAGGAAATGTGAAATAAATAAGGTATAGCTAACTTTCCCATCATACAACAAAACCTATAGTCAGCGCATTTTCTAAGGCGTAAGAATTACTTACTATATTGGTTGTTAATCCTACATTATGTTTCCCATACAATGGAATCTCCGTCACATGATTTTTAAATCATCCAAAACATCCATGATTCCATTGTCCATCATTTTGGATTTTATCTGACTATCTTAGCCCGTAATCTATATTTCATATTTATTATAAAAATAGTTTTTTGCTTTTAGCTGCAATAGATAAGTGATAATTTTTGAAAGTATTTTGGGAAATATTCAAAAGACATGTGAGCTTATTCTTGCAAAGGTTATGTAAGTCTGGTCTCACGACATATACGCAAGTATGAACTTGACCAAGTGACTTCGAATTATGGCAATATCATAGTTCTATAAAACCTTGGATCTTAGGTTCTGAAAATAAGCATCATTCTACAATAACGACAATGTTTAAAATCCAAATGCATGCTCTAATGCTCTAATTGAAGTTTTATTTATGTTGGTTGTTCCCTCTCCCTAATTGTTAGGTATTTTATGTTTATTTAAAGTGGATTTTGAAATTTCACCAAATTTCACTTTAGAATTTTCATTTTTATTTCATTATTAGGATTTTCATTCTTATTGGACCTTAGCATTATATATCACTTTAAGTAATTTAGGATTCACATTATGAATATTCAATTGTTCATATTTTGAGGGGTTTTAATTGGTTCTCAAGCATTTTTGTGTATTTCGTATACTTTAGATTATTTTCTTTAGAATTTAGATTACTTGGGAATTTTCCCTTAATATATTTTTTATAATTCCGGAAAATAGGATTTTGAATCCTTATATTTTCCCACTTTGGAACTTTATTTCATTATGTTTTATTTTATTTATAATCTTTGTTTGATTTTATTCAATCTGAACGTCTTTGCCTTTTAGTGTTTTTTCCCTTTTTAGGATTTTATTTAAATTCTTGAGTTTATTTTGAACTATGAATTTTCATATTAATATGAAAATTTGGTTTACATATTAGTATTTATTAGATTTTTCTAGGTATCAAGGAATATTTAAAATAGTTTTTTAAAATTTCTCCTTTTTCACACCAATCAAAAGTGTTGGAAAAATATCACAAAAATACTTGTTAGGTTCTTTGAATTTTTCTACGAACAAATTTATTATTATTTTATTTTTCCCGAGTTTTATTTTAGATTTTATTCATTTTCTAGAGTTTTGCCTATTTAGTGAATTACTAAAATACCCCATATGGGTTGGGCCCACTGTTCAGACCCGTTGTGTCAAAACCAGCCCCCCGAGCTGGTCTAGTCGAACTAGATCATATCCCCTCGTGCTCACTCGCTCGCTCTTGCGATGACGTATATGCCACCGTCACCTTGCTTTGGCCACTACAACCATCTCTGGCCCCCCTCGCCGTCGTGATTCCACCAAAATACTCGCATATCCTTGCTCTACCTTTCTACAACACAATTCCTCTCTCTCTCGCTCTCTCTCGGCTTCTCACAACCTTAACCCTAACTAGGGTTTCGGTGTGCGACAACCCCTAGGGCTCTAGCGCAACTCTGGTGACTCCATATATTGAGTCAGCGCTGGTGTGTGGCCCCATGCTACTCCTATTGTTGGTGTGGCTGGCGCAGGTTAAGACTCCCATTAGGGTACTCCCTGTGCCACCATCGCCGCTGTGTTCAATCTTGTAGCACTCCAGGAAATCCCCAAACTAGAATTGGTTGTTATTTTAATTTTGTGCATCATTAGCACATCATTATGCATATGTTTGCTCTAAAAATATTTTGCAAAGCCATATTACTGATTTCACATTACTCCCACTTTATTTCAAACTTAAAATCTGTTTTTGTTTTTCTAAAAACAATTTACAAAAGACTTTATAAAAGTAAATAAATAAAAATGATTTATGGGGGAAAGAGCCAGCAGGGCCCAAAGACTTAGCCAGCCACTTACCACCCCACACCAAAATAAAACCCTAAACATGCCTCCATGTACACAACACCACCACACCCCGCCGCACACACTAAAATTGACCGAGACCCACCCGACCGGTCAACACACGCGCACTCAACACAACACACAAAGCCGCACCAACCCGCACCACTCATGCACCAACATGCCACAACCAATTCCACCCAGACACACACACAAAGGACATGATGCACGCACACACCAGCCACGAACTGCACCACTGATTCAAACATAACGCACCGCACACATGACAAAACAACCCGCACAACATGCCTCAAGCAGACACGAGACCCGCATGCCACCCTCTCTCACTCGCAATCCCCATCACCACCAATCACCCTGCTGTTAGACATGCTTTCCAATCCCCACCGCATCTGCCTTCCCCCTTCTCATTTCCCTGTTGTTGCTCGATCGAGACCCCCACATCAGCGTGCCTTGCCCACCTGCAGGAGCCCCCTTCCTCGACCTGTTGCACCGCTGACCTTGTTCCCCATCCCCAGCATCGGCCCGGCCTCTGCACCGTCGTCCTCGGCCGCACGCTTCCTGAGCCCCCGTCTCCTCCCGGCGCCCCCTCCCCTTCGAGCTCTCCATGCCGTTGACCTATGCCCTACCATGCCCACCGCCACGAGATCTTCTGTTGCGCTCATCCCTCTCACACCGAGTTCCTGTGCCATCATCCCTCCTACCTTCTTCTTTTATGCCTCCCTGCATCTCTTGTCGTTAATACATGTGTGTTTAATAAACAAATAAAGAGTTCCTAGTTATGCCTCTCATATAAACTATCCCGTTGATTAACAAGATGATCAAGGTTTCCTGATCATGGACATTGGATGTTGTTAATAACGAGGTCACAACATTGGTGGAATGGTATGATGAACATTTATCTAAAGTATAGCAATACAATAAAATCATTCTGCTTAAATTTCTATAGCATCATATGAAGTAACTTTAGTCCTTAGACCATGAGATCATGTCAATCACTAACACCGGAAGAGTAACTTGATAACATGAAATGTCACATCGTAACAGGGTGACAATAAAGGTGGGTTCAAATACTCTGAAAGTGATATGTAGAGGCTCATGGATCAAGTGTGGGATTTTTCCATCTCGGTGACGGAGAGATATACTCTGGGCCCTCTCGGTGATATCACATTGATGTATCATGCAAGCAAGTGATAAGATCATTAGAATGTTATATCACAGGAACGAAAAAAGAGTACTTGTCGGTAACGATATCAAACTAGGTATGGGGATACCGATGAGAGAATCTCAGACATGTAATATATCGCAAGACAAAAGGATTTAGTTACAGACGTTAAAGGTTCTCACGATCACTTGAGTCACCGTTAAATGTGTGGGAGTCAATACAAATCTCCAGGTCCTGCTGCTGATTATTGATCAGAGAGGGTCTCGATCATGTCTGCATTATTTGAGAACCATAGGATGAAACACTTAAGGGATACTGACACCATTTGGAGCAAATATGTTTCATAGAAAGATTATGAAAGCGCTGGAATCATTTCGATGGACACCGGATTTTTTTGGGTGAAATTGTTGAAACTGGTTCTGCATGTGATATTGAAATGTTGCAAGGGGTTTTATGTGAATGTTTGTTAATTAAAGTAATTAAAAAATTCTGAATAAAAAATATAAAAGAGTTTTATTAAATAAGAGTTGCATTAATTTTGGTGGGAAATTAATGCATGCGAGTGGATGTGTGAGTGGAGGGGTGTTTATGTGAGTGGGAGCTCCACCCACATGAGTGATGGAAAAGGTGGGGGCACCACCTTAGCCGCCGGCCATGGGAGGGGCTGCCCCCTCTCCCCTATAAAAATCCCCCTCCTCCTCCTCTCACATTACACCTCCTCGTGAAGGATCTCTCTCCCCCTCTAGTTTATTTTCCCATGGCCTCAGATTAGCGAGGTACATGTTCCCGGTGGCTTTGTCTAGAAGGAGTTGCTGCTTCTGCTGCATGCCTAGAGCCAGGACGTGGAGAGTGTCAGAGGACCGGACATGTGTGTGATCATGGAATCGCCCTGAGTTGCGGTGTTGGACTTCATCACGATCTTGAGATCGGTAAGAGAATGACTACACCATCCATGAGTCCAACCTCATAACACTGTGTAGCTCTTCAAGGGTATGTTCTCTATGGATGAATATCCACTCATTGATTACATCTAGGTAGATAGATCTTGGTGCTTAGTTGTTCACTCTGTAGGAAAAAATTGTTTTCTATGATGCGAACCCTACAGTGGTATTAGAGCCTGATCTATGCAAAGATGCTTTGCACGAGTAGAACACATATGAGTATGTGGGTGTTGATGATCATGTTACTGCATCTTCTATATATTTTGGATATTGGTGGCATAGTGGTATGAAGCGGCCCGGTCTAACTTTACATGTCCTTGCACATGAGACATGTTCCACACTTGACATGCAACTAGTTTTGCATAAGTGCCTAGCTGGTGTCTGTCTCTCCTACTATAGTCAATATATGATTTACAACAAGTTGCTAATAATTTGATTATCATCATTGTGGTTTGATTTCTACGCACTTATATTCTTGTAGACAGTTGTTGGGCCTCCAAGTGCAAAGGTTTATAGAACATCAGCAAGTTTCCCTTAAGTGGATTACCCAAGGTTTATCGAACTAAGGGAGGAAGTTGTAACATCCCAAAACTTTAATCCAAGGTTATTAAGATCCAGATCATCAATATTGGGGTTAACAAAAACTTTTTCGATTTAAAGTATTTAAGCATGCATATAAGAAAGGCCTTATTTTGAAATCTTTGTGAATGGTCACCATTTCTTGATCCTTTGGTTGTAAAATGTTTCTATGGTAAATTAAACATCATCTAAATCATTCCCAAGCAAATCCCAAAGAAGATCAAATCAAAAACTATTAAAAATGAGGAATGGTCATGTTGGTCATTTTAATCCACTACACTACTTTGAGTGTTCCTAGAACTCATTTCCCAACAGAAATAATTCTGGATCTTTGCACCCCTTGCTAGTACACATAATGAGGTACCAAGGCCCACCTTGTGATCTGCTAAACCATTGAAATACTTATTTTAAATGACAGTTCAAAATTGAATTCAATGCATATGCATAGATCACCCCTATTTCAAAAACCATCCAAATGAAATCCAAATTCAAAACCCTTGCAACCAGAGACTACCTAGTACTAGTGGAGATTACTCAAAAAAATTGAACCCAAAATTCAAATTTTTGCTTCTTGCGGCCATTTTGTCGAGCAGGTGGTAGACACAAATCTTGCAAATCCTAAAACACTATAGTGAGCGGTAGTTGTGGTCACCATTTGGGCCTAACTTGGTCCCCTGGTTCCCCCAATTAGAACCCCGGCCCTAACCCTCTCTCCCTCTCCCCTGTCTGCTCCAGTAGCTAGCCGCCCGACGCCATGCCCCAGGTCGACCACGGACCGCTCGCCCCAGCCCGTCCCGCGCTCTCCTTCGCTTGCTAGGTGACAGGCGCCATCACACTGCTTTGCCTCGACCAGCCCCCGGCCAAAAACGAGCGGAGGACAAGCCTCAATTGCTCGCGCCCATGCCACTGTTCGCCATGCCGATCACCCTGGAGCGCCGCACCCGCCAGAGCCGCACCGACCACGCCTAGCGCTAGCATTGCGTGGAAGCAGCCACAGCAGGCCCAACAACCGCCCAGACATTGTCGTTCGCCGCCTCGTGACCAACAGACTGGAGGAACAACGTCGAACACCGTCGTCGGCGCGCAGTTCACCGCACGCTCCCGACCAGTAGGGACTCCTCCTTGCCGTGCCTTTAAGCCTCAGAGGACTGCCGGGGAACAGAGTATCCAACGCCGCCCTTGCCCATGTCGAGAGAGCCCCGCAGCATCGTCACCGATGACCTCACCGTCGCCCGCTCTGCCCCCTCGTCGACCCTATATAAAGCGGCCACCCCAGCACCATTTCTCCACACTCCCACACTCCTCACCTCCCACTGAATCTTACCCACCGCTCGCTGAAGCCGCTCGAGCTCTGTCTCGCCGGAATTGAAGCCGAAGCCGCCGCAACAGGAGGAGAAGGGCTTTTGCGATTTAGGGCACCCTAAGCTCTGCCGCAACCACGCATCGCCTCGCCGTCGTCTACCAGCCCGTTTTCCCGCCTCGCCGACCTTGCTGGAGCCCTGGTATGCTTCCAATCAACCCCCACCGCCGCGTCTAGGTCACGTTCTCGCCGGAGTTATCTGTCGTCGACGATGACTCACCACCGTTGGATCGTCTTTAGATCATGTGGCCTAGGATGCTAGATACCATTTTGGTTAAGTGGTGCCGCTGACTAGTGGAGCCCGTCTGTCAGGCAGCCCGCTGCGCTCACTGTGTGTAGCTGGGCCGACCCAGTTAGTTCCTGCGCGTGTGAAAGTTTCAAATTTAGTTTTTTCTATTTAGAGTTAATCTAGTTTCTGTCCACTAGTTTAAAAATCAATTCTGGGAGTTTGACAAATCCAAATTGCATGAAACCAATTTTTCCTGGAAGGTATTTAAATGATCTATCCAAGCCCGTTGGATTTAATTCAATTAGAGTTATAGATCTCTCCTAGTAAAAATAATAAAACATAAACATTTGCACCTTGTAACATTTTTATAAAATCAACCAAGATAGATTTTGAGTTGATTCCAACTCTCAAAAATCACATGTTATCATATCTACCTGAATATGTAATCATATTAAGGTTTACCTACTGTGACTTTGGACTAGTACCAAAATAATGCTATATAGGCATTTCTAGTCACTTTAAATCATTAAATAATGAACTTAAATCAAAGTAATTATGATCCAACCCTTAAATCACATTCCCACATGTTAGAATATGTGGTGATGACATGTGCCCACATGATCCCATATTTTAAGTGGTGAATATTAAATCTTAGTCAAGTTTTCAATGAGTAGAAATTACTTTTCTAAAATAAAAAGGATGAAACTAGTAAATAAAACTTGTGATGCTTGTGATGATAATAGATCATCAAATGTGTGTTTTAGAATGATAATTAGACTAGTTAAGTATTGTTTGGTGATTGTGTACTCCGTATGTATTTATAGACGATAGTGCCGACCAAGCTTTCGAGGGGGAGGAGTTCTACCAAGAAGAAGAAGAAGAAGAAAACTTCAACCACTGTACTGCACAAGGCAAGCCACCATTAACAATGCAAGGTAACACTTGCAAGTATAATACTTAGCAAGCTAGGATTAGACTAGATGGTTTAGCAAAAATGCTTTAGGCATGCTTTGATTACACTACTTGACTAGTATTTGCCCCCAAGTCTTACCTTCAAGCTTTACTTCCTTTACTTTACACAAAGTCCTTTACTTGTTATAAAGGTAGCATAAAGAGTATAAAACTTGACCATTGTAGAAACCTTTAGATGTCATTCTATGGCATGAGATTGAACCCATGTTTTCCACCTTAGTGAACACTCTTAACTTAGTAGATTAAAGCTAGATTAAAACTTGAGTCACTTTAGATGGGAACACTTGGTACAAATGAATTATGAAAACCTTAGAATGATGAGTCATTCTACTGAGATGTTTTGACATGTGTTGAAAAACACAAATGGTTTATGATGATGAAATGTTGAGGCAGGAGCCTTAACCCTTTTATAAAACTGATGGTTGGATTCGGATGCGATACCATTCCAAATTTACCGTACAACCACAATACCTAAATTGGGTAAGGCTTAGCCGGAAGTTTATATGCATTAGTATTAGTTCCCTCGCAGGAGAGGTTTGAGCTGAGGCTACCTCTCAATGTTGTCCACCTATGCAGTGCCCAAGATGACAGATGGTCATGGTTGGGAGGCCATGCTCATAGGAGAGGTGCTTATACTAGGGTGTGTAAAGGGAAGGTTATGTTTGATTATCTACATACTAAGTATGATGATTCAGGGTTATCCCTGACAGATGTATCGAATCTTGTGGTGAAAGTGTACCACCTCTGCAGAGTGTCAAACTATCCGAATAGCGGCGTCCGCGGTTATGGACAGTTGGAATGGCCATACTGTTTCGTTGTCAGATGATTTCCAAAATGACTTATGAAATGAATGATGAACCTTGACTTGACCACAACAGGGTTGTGTTTATGACAATAGCTTTCCAGCTTAAGTGATTCTAGAACTTTATTTTATCTTTCTTTGCTTCAGAACTCAGCTTAGGTTTCAAACTTAACTTTGTAGTTAAACTTAGACTTAGCACTTTAACTTAGAACTATACTACTTGTTAGTGGTAGTTTGCAAGTACTTAAAGAGTACTCATGGCTTTTGACCCTGGCTATTCTCTATGAAGGAGACTATCAAGATGATGGCCAGCAGGACGGCTATGATAACTAGGACTATCTGCCTTCGACAACATTGCCTGTGCCCCTGAAGATGGACCCCACCGCTATGCTTATCTTTTATTTCCGCTGCTTGTTGTATTAAGACTGGATCATGACATCCTTATTTGTGTAAGACCTTATGTATGGTTTGTAATGGATAATGTACTGTGATATCCAATCTGTTATGTCTCGCAAAAATGGTAATCCTGGGATTGCGAGGTATGGCATAACAGGCATCTGGGATTAAAAATCCAGGTGTTAACAGAAGTGGTCAAAGGTATCCCTCTCAACCAACCCTGCAATCAAGATACAAGAAGTATCTTGTGTACCCAACACACCCAATACACTTGTCAGGTGTATAGGTGCACTAGTTCGGCGAAGAGATAGTGAAATACAAGTGGTATGGATATAAGACAACGGTGCTAGAAAAGAGCTTGACGGGTAGGAAGAGACTAAAGGCAATTTGAAATAAAGATGGAAGCAAGAAAACATGTAACAGATCTAGTTGCAAACGATGTTTCAATGTTTAGAAACAAGGCCTAGGGATCATACTTTCACTAGTGAACACTCTCATATAAATATCTCCCCTTTATGATACTACTCTGAACTACTCTCCGGTTGGACACTCTAATCCATGGTCGGGCTATAACAACACTCCTCAAAGTTCGCTTTCCCCATCTAAGTAACCCCACACTGTCACCTTGAGCACTAGATGGTTCCAACAAACACCACCATTTCATAGAGACATCCAACTCCAAATATAACTCATAACAAATATTTGTAATCTCTAGCCTAAGTGCCACCATGGTGTGCACGCTGTCACTTTCACACACATGGGGAGAGTAGAGATCTATTAAAGCACTTTAGTAGCAAGGTAGATCTACTTGATTACAAAGCTCATGATCACAATATGATCATGCATAGAGAGAGATGGACACATAGCTACTGGTAGAACCCTTAGCCTCGAGGAAGAACTACTCCCTCATCATCATGGGAATCAGCAACGGCGATGGAGATGGTGGTGGAGATCGATGGAGATGGCTCTAGGGGCACTTCCCCGTCCCGGCAGGGTGCCGGAACAGAGACTTTCTGTCAACACCCGGATTTTTAATCCCAGATGCCTGTTATGCCATACATCGCAATCCTAGGATTACCATTTTTGCATGACATGACCGATTGGATATCACAGTACATCACCCATTACAAACCATAATAAGCTTTTACACAAATAAAGGATCTCATGATCCAATCTTAATACAACAAGCGGCGGAATAATAAGCGTAGTATTGGGATCCATCTTCAGGGTCACATGCAATACTGACGATCGGAGATCATCCTAGTTGTCATAGCCGTCTTGCTTTCCATCTTCCTGATAGTCCTCCTCATAGTCTGTCCACGGGAATAGCCAGGGACAAAGCCATGAGTACTCTTTAAGTACTCGCAAACTATCACTAACAAGTACAATAGTTCTAGTAGGCATACTAAGATCTAGGTTTATTTGCAAAAGCTAGATTTATCTTAAGCTGAGTTCAAAAGTAAAGAAAGCTAAATTAATATTCTAAATCACCTAAGTGGGAACTTAGTTTTCATAGTCACAACCCTGTTGTGGTCAAGTCTAACTCATAATTCATTTCACGAGTCATTTTGAAAACATCTGACAACGGAACAGTATGGCCACTCCAACTGTGCATGACCACGGACGCAGCTATTCGAATAGTTTGACACTCTACAGAGGTGGTACACTTTCACCACAAAATTCGATACATCCATCAGGGATAACCCTGAATCATCATACTTAGTATGCAGATAATCAATCATAACATTTCAATTACACACTCTAGTATAGGCACCTCCCCTATGAGCTTGGCCTCCCAGCCATGGCCATCTGCCATCCTGGGCACTGCATAGGTGGACACACATCAAGAGGTAGCCTCAGCTCAAACCTCTCCCGCGAGGGAACCCATACTAATGCATATAAACTTCCGGCTAAGCCCTACCCAATTCAGGTATTGTGGTTGTATGGTAAAATTGGAATTGTATCGCATCTGAACCCAACCATCAGTTTTTATAAAGGGGTAAGGCTCATGCCTCAACATTTTCATCATCAAACCATTGTGTTTCTGAACACATGTCAAAACATCTCAATAGAATGAAGCATCATTCCAAGGTTTTCATAATCATTTCACCAAGTATTCCCATCTAGAGTGATCAAGTTTTATACTTAGCACTAGACACCAAGGTTAAGAGTTCTCACTAATGAGGGGTGCTAATCTTCAATCTCATGCCATAGAATGACATCTAAGTGCAACTAGATAGGCCAAATTTTATACTCTTTATGCTACCTATACTAAAAGTAAAGAACTTTGGTAAAGTAAGAGAGTAAAGCTTGCAATTAAAACTTGGGATGGGTATAAATCAAAGTATATAACCAAAGCATGCCTAATGCATTTTGCTTAACTTCTCAAGATTGCAAGTATTAGCTTGCATTGTTAATGACGGCTTGCCATGATTGGTGTAGTGATTGAAGTTTTCTTCGACTTCTTCGGGGTAGAACTCCTCCTCCTTGTAGACTTGGTCGGTACTATCGTCTATAAATAAAATACGGGGTACACAATCACCAAACAATACTTAACTAAGTCTATTTAGCACACTAAGGCTCACACTAGATGATCTAGCATCATCACAAACATCACATGAAATAAGGAACTAGTTTTATTCCTTTTATTTTAGAAAAGTAATTTCTACTCATTGAAATTAATTAAGATTTAATATTCTCCATATAGAATATAGGATCATGTGGACACATGTCATCATCACATATTCTAATACATAGGAATGTGATTTAAAGTGTTGGTCACATTTTATAAAGTTTGAGATTACTATTTAATAAATTTAAAGTGACTAGAAATGCCCTAATAGCATCCTTTTGGTACTAGTCCAATGTCACTACATGCAAACCTAAATGTTTTTACACATTCAGATAGATATTGTCAAATGTGATTTTTCAGAGTTGGAATCAACTGAAAAGCTATTATTGTTGATTTTTGAAAAATGTTTGAAGTTGCAAAAGTCTCTGTCTTGTTATTTTTACTATAGATTAACCCTAACTCCAATTGATTTAAATCCAACGGGTTTGGATAGATATTTTAATTATCTTTCTAACAAATTTTGAGTCATGTCATTTTGTTCAGTGAAACTCTCTGAATTGATTTTTGAATAAGTGGACATAATAGGATTTCAACTAAATTGGAAAATCAATATTTGAATTTCCAGGCCTGGGCGGGAACTTAAATGGGCCGGCCCAACTGCACAGCACAGCGTAGCGCGCAGCTGATAGAGGGGGTCCACTGGTCAGCGACACATCTAACGCGAAATGGTATCAACAAATCTGGACCGTGCAATCCCATTCTAATCCAACGGCCGAGCGTCATCGTCGACGACGAACAGCTTCGACGAGGAATGTGACCTAGCGCGGCGGTGGGGGTCTCATGGGGCTCATCTGGGATCCAGCTAGGGTCGACGACGGGGGAAAACAACGGCGAGGCGAGGCACGGTCATGACGGAGCTTGGGGTGGTCGGAATCGACGTCGCCCTTCTCCTCTAGCAGCGGCGGACTCCGGTGCAGTTCCGGCGTGGTGGTGCTCGCCTTGCTCCGAGAAGTGGTGGGGAAGGTCAGTGAGGAGTGGTGAGTCAAATGGTGTGAGGAATGGAGGCTAGGGTGGCCTCCTTTTATAGCTCGGCGAGGGGACCGAGCGGTGCGGCGGTGACCTCGACGGTGGCGTTGCTACAGGAAGCTAACGGCATGGGCGAGGGCATAGGACGGTGCGGTGCTCCCTGGCGATTCTCACGGACTTAATGGCGCGGCGTGGGGCGGCTTGGTTTGGTATGGCACGTGCGGCACTCTGAGCGGAGGTAGTGGTGTTTGAGGCGGTGTGCGGCAGTTGCGGGTCTCGCGGCGGCGAACGGGGGTGTTTGCCGGGGTGGGGTGATCATGCCGAGGCTGCGCGTGCACGGTGAGGGCAAGGCGCGAGATGGCGGAGCTGGTTGGGCACGGTGCACTGGCACGCTTTGGACACGGTGCGTAGAGGCGATGCACGGCGGTGCTAGGGTGGTCCACGACTTGGCTGGGGCTGTGGCTTGGACAGGGGGTGGCGGTAGAGTGCGGCGAGGCTAGTGGACATGCTGGATGGGCGCGGGGCTGTCTGGTTTGAGCTGGCCGTGGTCAGCCGGCGATGACCACAAACCGACGGCTCTCCACTATGCAAACGGTGGAGGGGGTGCTGGTCTGGGTTGGGTTAGACTCAGAGGGGACCAGAGGAGTTAAGGGGAGGTCAATTGGTCGATGATCACTGTGCAAAACAGTGAAGTTAGGCTAGAGATTATTCTGTGCATGCCAAGTGTTTGATGAAATGGCCGCATGATATTTCCTTTTGAATTTTTGATTCAAATTTTTTGAGTGATCTTAGATTGAGCTTGAGATACTAGGTTCGCTTGGATAGGTCAA
This sequence comes from Avena eriantha, assembly GCA_910589775.1. Classification (NCBI taxonomy): domain Eukaryota; kingdom Viridiplantae; phylum Streptophyta; class Magnoliopsida; order Poales; family Poaceae; genus Avena; species Avena eriantha. Next base: position 332,930,820 of record OU342742.1, on the reverse strand, counting down.
GGTGAATTCATTTGATGGGTTTTTGAAAAAGTGTGATCTTAACACATACACTTGATTCAATTTTCAATTATCCTTTAAAATGATTTGATAGATGTTTTTATAAGTTTGTAAAGTGGGCCTTGATACACTTTTACTTGGTCTAGCAAGGGGTGAAAAGAAGTAGAATTGTTTCTGTTGGAAATCTTGTTCTAGGAACACCTAAGGTTACTTAGTGGTTTAAAATGATCAAAATGACCATTTGCTTTATTTATTCTTATTTGATTTCTTTTTCTTTGGATTTTGTTTGTAAAAGGTCTAGATGATGTGGCATTCACCTTTAAACCATTTCACAACATTTAGAACAATCAAGCATGGCATAAACACTAAATCTACACTAATGCAAAACACACATGCATTCACCTTTATTTTCTAAATAAAAGTTTTTGTTAACCCTACATTGGGTGATTAGATCTTGATAACCTTGATTGAAGTTTTGGGCTGTTACACTTTCTGTCCCCCAAATGTCCCCTTCGGTGGCGGCGGCGCTGCGGAACTTTTCGTGGCTAGAGGCTCCCCCATTTAGGGTTTTCTCATCGGAGGCTTCTTATAGGCGAAAGGGCAAGGTCGGTGGAGGCCGGAGGCGCGCACACCACCCCCTGGCGCGGCCTAGCCTGACCCGTGCCACCAGGTGATGTGGCTAGCCCCTGACCCCTCTCCGTCTCGTCTTCTGACTCCGTGAGTCTTCCGGTAAATATTGACTTTGGCTTTTATCCGGTCCAATTCCGAGAATATTTCTTTTCTAGCTTTCCTGAAACCAAAAACAGCAGAAAATAGGCAACTGGCACTGTGGCATCTTGTTAATAGGTTAGTTCTAGAAAATGCATAAAAGTATCTCCAAATGTAGACAAAACATAAGAAAGTAGATACTAAACAAGCATGGAACATCAAAAATTATAGATACGTTAGCAACGTATCAACATCTCCAAGCTTAACTCCTGCTCGTCCTCGAGTAGGTAAGTGATAAAAAGAAAGAATAATTTTTGAGGTGACATGCACCATCATGAACTTGATCAAAGTATTTGTAAAACATTGAAAGTTGGGATCATAGTACTCCAACATAGCATGAAAGATATAGTTCTAACAATAAGACATAGAAACTATGTTGTAACATGAAAAGGCATAAACAAAAGAATCATGAATAACAATGCTTTGGAAGATGTTTGTTTGTTTCACATAAATAAAACATAGCATAGTGGCATTCAACTTGTTCCTCATAGTGTAGCAAAACATAAATGCATAGGACACCTTCAAAGTTCATATGGGTGACTAGATACAAATATTTTAAGAACAAGCAATATCAAAGTTATGTATCAATCAACAAGTCTTGGGACAATGCACATTAAACTAAGAATGGCCACTATGCTCTCACAATAGGTGCGTAAAGATAGAAGATGGAGACTCGACATAAAAGTAAAAGAAGCAGGGATTCAAGTCTCATAAAGAGCTTCCAAAAATTATGGTACTTATTAGCTTTCAGCTCGCATTGCCCCTATCATAAGCATCTTTCGGTGATTAAGGTTAAAGTGACACAACTCAGAGGATATGCTTGACAAGTTATAAGCCGAAATCTCATGCCCCTTACTTACGAAGACCGAACCTCGTGCTACTCAACTTTAGTCACAAGTAAGCTTGTGTCATTGTAAGTACATATGTATCATAGAGAACCACCATAGGGGTACCCCTTGCACATGATACATGAACTATCCCATAATCAAAATGACAAGGCAAGCAGACAATGAGCATCTCAGCGATCTTTTTATTTGCTATTTTCATAGGTTTTTATTGAGGATGCTTCATAAAATGCTCATTATGGTTATGCAGCAAGTTTCCACCATGATTAGAAATGGCTTAGGCTAGCGGCCCAGGCATTTCGGTAAAACACATACAAACTCGATGATCTTAAAAGTTGCACTTTTATTTCACACCACCGGGATCCATAAGCAAAAGAATCATGATATCAACGGGCTACAATGTACAAGTGCAATGTTTAAAGCGCTCCCCATGATACATGGTTCTGCTAACTTCAACTTATAAAGCACAAACATATACACAACAAAGATGGACACAATGGTTCAAGTTTATTAAGTGCAAGAAAATTAAAGTGTGTCATCAAGTTCGTGAGAGCTTTAATCACTAGTTTTCACATAACAAGTTTATTTCTGAAGGTACATAAAAGCATGAATATACTTGGAATAGCAAATGCTAATAGGTTGGTATGGTGGACTCTTTAGAATAACTTGGTTTTATTTGGAGTTGGATGCATGAGTGGAACTCACACTTGGTTATGGAGGCTAGCAAAAGAGTAGGAGCGACCAACTAAGAGAGCAATAATGGCCATAATCATGCAAAGTGACAAACCATCATTGATTAAAGCATAAAGTGATATTACAAGTCGAAAACTAAAGGATCATAAAGTCTAGAGCGACTTGGGATAGTCATAACATGGTGTGAGCATGCGCCAAGTCAAACCAAATAAAGCATCAAAGGAGAATACCACAATACTATGCTTTAATATGCTAAAACAACGCATGATTCTTTCAAGGCACATTAAGCAATCTCAATTGTTTTTAACAAGTCATGCTACCGCAATAATCACTAAGCATAAAGCCAAAACAATATCAAGCATGACATGACAAAGTCTAGGTCACAGTCAAAAACAAGCCACTTTTACCACTTAAGCATGAACTTTTCCTACTCTTTTCCAATCCAAACCAAACTTATTTGAAAACTAATGTATGAATGAGAGGGTCCAACCAATTTATTCAAGCAAACTAAGAAAACCAAGCAAACAAAAACAAAAAGAAGACGCTCCAAGAACAACACAATTGTGCATGAAACAATAAAAATGAAGTGTTTGGAAGGAACCTGAGATTTTTATTGATGAATAAGGGGATGCCTTGGGCATCCCCAATCTTTGACGCTTATACTTCTTGGATATTTCTTGGGGTGACACGCGTGGAATCCCCAAGCTTGAGCTTTAGTCCATTCTTCATCTCATTACATCATTCTTTCCATACACCTGAAATTTTTCCTTCATACAAAACTTCACACAATCTTTATTAGCAACATTAGTGCACTCAAGATAATAAGTCTTTGGGTTCAGTTTCAAAACAAGTAAAACTTCCATTAAAACACAAGCTACTGTAGCACTTCCTTTAAAAGAGTTCAAACGATCAAAGAGAACTCAAAGAGAAAGAGATTAAGCGGCAAATGCAAATAATGGCAAAAATCTGTCAAAACAGACGAGTAGGTAAAAACCAATTTTTTCGAACACCTTCTGTTGCTAAAATAGAAAAGTTTTGAGCTAACGAAAGATGGGTAATAACCTGGGGCAGAAGCACAAAAATTCACAACTCAATCCGACGTACATATGTTTTACACAAATTTTTACAACGAAGCACAAAAATCTGTTTCGGGACAGCAACTTTCCCAAGCATTACTTCTCTCTCATTAGAGGTTACTCTTGGCATAAAACCACATAAAATGATAAGGAGAGGCTATTACTGAAGCAATAACTTCTAAGACTCAACTAAAACTTTTGGGTTATCTCCCAACAAGTACTTTTCTTTAACGCCTTTGAGCTAGGCATGATAATTTTGATGATGCTCACATAGGAAATATGAATTGAAGTAAAAGAGAGCATCAAGAAGCAAATTCAAAGCACATTTAAATCTAACCCACTTCCTATGAAATATAATCTTGTAAAGAAACAAGTCATGAAAGCACAAATCAACAAGCATAGGAAAGCAAAACAAGTGCAACTTCAAAATTTTCAACATAAAGAGGGGAAACTTAATATTGTTGAGATACATAAAACCATGTTTCCCTCTCTTATAATAACTTTCAGTAGCATCATGAATAAAATTAACAATATAACTATCACATAAGACATTCTTATCATGAGCCACATGCATAAAATAATTAATACTCTCCACATAAGCATAGTCATTCTTATTAATTGTAGTGGGAGAAAATTCAACAAAATAGCTATCATTATTATTCTCATCACCATAATCATCAAATATAGGAGGCATATGGTAGTCATAATTAATTTCCTCCTCGATAGTAGGTGGACTAAAAATATCATATTCATCATTGTAATCATCATATATTGGAGGTTTGGTATCATCATAAGCAATAGAATAGCTATCTTCCAATGTTGGGGAACTAAAAAGATCATTTTCATAAAAAACTAGCTTCCCCAAGCTTAGACTTTTCCATATCATTAGCAATAATGGTGTCCAAAGAATTCATACTAACAACATTGCTATTAGCATGCAAATAAAGTTCCATATGTTTTTTAATTTTCTCTTCAAACACTTCATGTCCTAACTCAAGATAAATACTATAAAGCTCTCTAAATTTGTTGTTGTTTTCCATTAAGCCTAACTAGTGAAAATAAAAACAATAAAGAAAAAGATATAATTGCAGAATCTAAAGGAAATAACTTAGAGAACTCACACACTAGTAACCGTACTAGAAGATAGCTTAGTAGCCAGAGGATGTGAGTACCTTTTACCTTACCTCCCCGGCAACGGCACCAGAAAATAGCTTTGATGGAACGTGGTTCTATTCTTGTAGACAGTTGTTGGGCCTCCAAGTGTAGAGGATTATAGAACAACAACAAGTTTCCCTTAAGTGGATTACCCAAGGTTTATCGAACTTAGGGAGGAAGTGGTCAAGGTATCCCTCTCAAGCAACCCTGCAATCAAGATACAAGAAGTCTCCTGTGTCCCCAAAACACCCAATACACTTGTCAGGTGTATAGGCGCACTAGTTTGGCGAAGAGATAGTGAAATACAAGTGGTATGGATATAAGACAACGGTGCCAGAAAAGAGCTTGATGAGTAGGAAGAGACTAAAGGCAATCTGAAATAAAGATGGAAGCAAGCAAATAAAGATGGAAGCAAGCAAGCAAAGGAGATGGTGGTGGAGATCGATGGAGATGGATCCAGGTGCACTTCCCCGTCCCGACAGGGTGCCGGAACATAGACTTTTTGTCCCCCGAATCTCCCCTTTGGTGGCGGCGGAGCTGCAGAACTTTTCGTGGCTAGAGGATCCCCCATTTAGGGTTTTCTCATCGGAGGCTTCTTATAGGCAAAAGGGTAAGGTCGGTGGAGGCTAGAGGGGCCCACATCACCCCCTAGCATGGCCTGGCCTGGCCCGTGCCACCAGGTGGTGTGGACAGCCCCTGGCCCCTCTCAGTCTCGTCTTCTGGCTCCGTGAGTCTTCCGGTAAAATATTGACTTTGGCTATTGTCCGGTCCAATTCCAAGAATATTTCTATTCTAGCTTTCCTGAAACCAAAACAGCAGAAAATAGGCAAATGACACTGTGGCATCTTGTTAATAGGTTAGTTCCAGAAAATGCATAAAAGTATCTCCAAATGTAGACAAAACATAAGAAAGTAGATACTAAACAAGCATGGGACATCAAAAATTATTGATTCGTTAGCAATGTATCATGGTTCCATGTTCGTAGGTATGAACGGTTCTACCTTCGAAAGCTCTAAGCCACGTAAAACCTGCAATTGATAAATTAGAGGCGTCTAGTTTAGTTTTTTGCTAGGGAAGTGTCATGGTATGGTGATGTTATAATTTGTATTATGGCTTGGTACTCTTGGAAATTATAACATACCAAAGTCTAAGTTCCATAGACCTTGGCCTTACACATATAGGAATTATGAAGATCATACCAAGATGCACAAGATAGCGATCAAGTGCAAGAACCATATCATATCACTTTTGCATATGATGTTTGTTTGAATCTTATATTGCTTGTATGGCGCTTTAGTAGTATTAGAAGATGATCCCTCATTTAAAATATCAAGGTAAAAATTTGTTCTTTCTTTAGTATGCACTGTTAAGAAAGTTCATTGTTTCGAGACACCATGCGATGACTGGGTGTGATAGACTCTACGTTCGCATACAACTGCTGTAAGGCAATTTTACACACGTGAATACTAAGGTTCTTACGTGGAAAGCCTAGCATGTATAGACATGGCCTCAGAAAACGAACCGAGAGTTAGAGCATGAGTCATATGGTTGAGATGATTACCATATAGATACTCGCCTTTGAAGCTACACCAACTCACGTGATGATCGGTCTTGGTGTAGTGGATATGGTTCATGTAATCACTAAAAAGACACGAGGGATGTTGTTTTTGAGTGGGAGTTCATGTAGTAATATGACTAAAGTTGAACTCAATTTATCATCAACTAAATCAAAGTGAATTTGCATATTTTGTTGTAGCCATTGGCATCTGTGTACTACCTTATGCTGCGTTATAATTGAGATAATTGAACTATAGATTTATGGATATTTACTTTAAGAACTGGTATCATATTGTTTTCAGTGTCAATCTGAAGTTTAAAAGTCCTATTGCAAACTTTTAGAAAACTCCATTTACTCCTTGAAGTTTAATAAGTTGTATTAAATAAATAGTAACAATTCCAGTGTTAGTCTCTAAAGTATCATGTTTTCCTCCATGATTCTTGATATTCAAAAGTTATTTCAATATCGAGGTCATCTAGGAGCTGAGATAATTGTTTCAGAAACCATCGTGTGTGGAAGATATTGTGATATCTCAAACAATGTTTATGGTTGCAATATGATAGAGTATAATTTGGAAAAATACACGTTCTCATACTATATGAGAATTTGCGAAGGTTGGAGACGCTAGGCATCCTAGTCTCCCAAAAAGGTTTTGGGAACTAACATTATACTCATGATTCTCCCTTATAAGCTATAGTAGCTTAATCATGAAATTTTTTATGATAAGGATGAATAGAAGATTTAGGTAAAATCTTTACTAACTAAAAGATTACTAAATAATGGATTTTGATAGAACGCCAAACATTTGATGATGCTGATCCACTTCAAAGTGCAAGTCCAAATGTATTAGTATTTGACTATACATTGTAACATCCCAAAACTTCAATCCAAGGTTATTAAGATACAAATCATCAAAATTAGGGTTAACAAAAACTTTTCCAATTAAAATTATTAAAGCATTCATGTTTTTGTGCATTTAAAATAGGAGTTGATTTGAATTGCCATGACTAAGTGATCCATTGCTTGTAAAATGATTCTTAGGTGAAATAAACATCATCTAAATCATTCCCAAACAAATCCCAAGGAAAAACAACTCAAAATGAATAAATGAAGTGAATGGTCATTTGTGCCATTTTAATCAACATGCCTACTTTGGCTATTCCTAGAACTCAAAACCTAACAGAAACAATTGTGGATCTTTGCACCCCTTGCTAGTACACATAATGATGTACCAAGGCCCACTTTTGATGTTGTGGACTTCTACACTAACGATGAGGATTCCGACTTCATCGACGATGAGTAGATGCACTAGAGCACTGTCGTAGCCGAGATGTATCGGTCCCACTTTATCGTAGCTTGTAGAATGGTTCTTCAAACCATTTGTTTTCCTTTGATTATTGTGGTGTGTGTTGTATCGTGTGTTTGCTTGCATGAATGAAATGAAGTTAGTTGCAAAACCTGAGTCAAACTCAAAGTTTTAGCTTGAAACCAAAACCATGAACCTTAGAACTTTCCCTCTTACCCCTGTATCTATCTCAATCTTCAGATGACTCGTGGAAACCAAGCAGGGAGAAGCTCGTCGCAAGACCCAATGCTGCAGATTATGCAGATGTTAGTTGCAGACCGTGAAGCAAGCAGGGCAGAACGCCAAGCCAATTTAGCAACATTGCAGCAGATAGCCCAGATGGCGCAAAACAACCAAGGACATGGAAACCAGGATCACCATGGATCCAAACTCAAAAACTTTCAGAACACCAATCCCCCAATCTTCCACCAAGCTGAAAACCCATTAGATGCTGATGACTGGTTACAAACCATGGAAAACAACCTAGAAGTTGCAGGAGTTGATGACAACGAGAAAGTTCTCTTCGCCACCCACATATGGCAGGAGATGTAGGAGCTTGGTGGACTAGTATCCGCAACATGAACCATGGTCAAGTGATGACATGTGAAGCATTCAAAGTCAAGTTCAGCCGCACCCACGTGCCGCAAGGTCTAGTCAACAGGATGAGAGATGAATTTCGCGACTTGAAGCAAGGCAGGATGACTGTGGTGGAGTACCGTGATAGATTCCTATCACTTGCTAGATATGCAACTGATGAGATCAACACGGAGGCCAAGAACAAGGAGATATTCTTGAACGGACTGCATGATGAGATGCAGACTGTCCTCGTCAACATCCGTTTCCAGGATCTCTTAGAGCTAGTCGACTCTGCCATTTAGATGGAAGGGAAGATTAACCAGGCAAACGACAACTGCAAACATCGTATGATGCAACAATCTGGATCCAGCAGCCACCAGAAGTATCGTCCCAACCCCTCACCAGGATATCCACCAAGGAACAATCGACCCCCAATGTCTTGCCCAAGCTACCCCAACCGTAGCGGAGGCAATGTGAAGTCCGGAGGAAACAATCACAACTCCGGCAATGCCAACAATTTCAACCGTGCACCTCCCAAGAATAATAGCAACAACAACACTGCACTCAGAACTGGCAGCAATGTTGAGCCTGTCGCAGCAAAGGACAAGTCCTAGATCACTTGTTTCGAGTGTTTAGTGAAGGGTCACTATTTCAATGAGTGTCCCAAGAAGACGACAGCCAATGCCAATGTGAATGCCGTAGCTCAACAGCAGGGTCATGTTCAACCAGGGAGAAGATTTGCTCCAGGGAATCCTCACAACCGCAACGGTCGTCTCTTCCACATGAACGCAGAAGAAGCCCAAGAATCGCCAGATTTAGTGCTGGGTATGTTTTCTGTCAACTCAGTTTTAGCAAGAGTATTGTTTGATTCGGGAGCATCGCATTCATTTGTCACCTAAGAATTTGCATGCACTAGTAAGATTCACCCAACCAACTTGAAGCATGTCATGATAGTTCAAATCCCTGGTTCAACAACCAAAGCTAGAAAAATTTGCAAAGCTGTGCCTATCAGAATACATGGGATAGATTTTTATGCCAACCTAATTGTACTCGGAACCAAAGGATTGGAAGTAGTACTAGGTATGGACTGGATGTCAAGGCATAAAGGACTGATAGACTGTGCTTAGAAAGCTATCACCATGACCAGTAGCGATGGAGTAATAGTAGAGCATATATCTGAAACCTTACCTCGTCAATTCAAGTGCAACAAGATCCTAGCCCTACCCACCATAGACCAAGTAAGAGTAGTCTGTGAATACCCTGACGTATTCCTAGATGAATTACTAGGTATGCCCCCGGATAGGGATATTGAGTTCATTATCGAACTAATCCCCGGAACTAGACCCATAGCCTAGAGACCCAATAGCATGAACCCTTCAGAGTTACTGGAACTGAAGAAGCGGTTGGATGCCATGTTAGAAAAAGGCTTGATTCAACCAAGCGCATCGCCATGGAGATCACTAGTGTTATTCGTCGACAAGAAAGATGGAGGCAACCGTTTGTGCACAGATTACAGAAGTAGAATGACGTCACCATCAAGAACAAGTACCCCTTGCCAAAGATAGAGGAACTATTTGATCAGTTGACTGGAGCCCAGGTATTCTCAAAGATTGATCTTAGGACTGATTATCACCAACTTAAGATTCATGCAACGGATATTCCAAAGACCGCCTTTACTACTCGCTATGGTTTATACGAGTATACTGTTATGTCTTTTGGATTAACCAATGCCCCTGCTTATTTCATGAATCTCATGAATAAGATCTTTATGAATTTCCTAGATAAGTTCATAGTTGTGTTTATCGATGACATCCTTATCTATTCCAAGTCAGAAGAAGAGCATGAGCAACATCTGAGAATCATCCTAGAAACCCCGAGAGAGTATCAGTTATATGCCAAGTTCAGCAAGTGTGAGTTTTGGCTGAAAGAAGTAGGATTCCTAGGACATATTGTGTCTGCCGGAGGAGTCTCTGTTGATCCCGCCAAGATCAAAGATGTCGAAGAATGGGAAGCCCCAACCACTCAAACCCAAGTCCGTGCATTTCTCGGATTAGCGGGATATTACCACAAGTTCATAGAAGGATTTTTGAGCATCGCCAGACCCATGACCCAATTGTTGAAGAAGGAGAAGAAGTTTGAGTGGACAAACAAATGTGAAGCCAGTTTCCAGGAGCTGAAGAAGAGATTGATATCAGTCCCAATATTGATCATGCCAGACATCAAGAAGCCATTTGATGTATACTGTGATGCATCCAAGATTGGTATCGGATGTGTATTGATGCAAGAAGGCAAAGTCATCGCGTATCTGTCTCGAAAACTGAAGCAGCATGAGTAGAACTATCCGACCCATGATCTTGAACTAGCAGCCGTAGTTTTGGCATTGAAGACATGGCGTCATTATCTGATGGGTAATCGTTGTGAGATTTACTCAGATCACAAGAGCTTGAAATATATTTTTACTTAGAAAGAGCTGAATATGAGGCAAAGGAGATGGATAGAGTTAATCAAGGATTATGACCTTGACATTCACTATCACCCCAGCAAAGCCAATGTGGTAGCGGATGCTCTTAGCAGATTGCCGTGTAGGCTAAACACCATGATCAAGGAGAAGCAACCAAGCTTGTATGAAGAGTTGGAGCAGTTCAGAACTGAATTAGTTAGCAAAGGATTTTTAGCTAGCATTGAACTTCAACCCACTTTGATTAGCCAAATCAAGGAGGCCTAGAAGGGTAATGAAAGTATCGACGGAATCAAACATCGTATTGGTACAGGACAGGTACCTGGATTCACTGAAGACGAAGAAGGAGTTCTGTGGTACAAAGGACGTATCTGTGTGCCAACAGATTCGGAGCTGAAGCAAGTTATCATGAAGGAAGCTCATGATACTCTTTATTCTATCCACCCCGGAGGAACAAAGATGTATCAGGATTTGAAAGAGCAATTTTGGTGGCACAAGATGAAGAGAGAAATCGAAAGCTAGATCGCCAAGTGTGACATCTGTCAAAGAGTGAAAGCAGAACATCAGAGACCTGCAGGACTATTGCAACCATTACAGATTCTGGAATGGAAATGGGATTCCGTCGGAATGGACTTTATCACCGGTTTGCCTACTTACAGTAGGGGAAATGACTCAATCTAGGTCATAGTGGATAGACTGTCCAAAGTAGCTCACTTTATCCCAGTCAAGACAACCTACCAAAGTTCGAAGCTAGCAGAGCTATAAATAGCTAGGATTGTTAGTCTACATGGAACCCCCAAGACCATCGTATCAGATCGAGGAACCCAGTTTACCTTAGGATTTTGGTAGAAAGTTCAGGAAGGATTGGGAACCAAGTTGAATTTCAACACAGCTTATCACCCGCAAACTGATGGACAGACTGAGAGAGTCAACCAGATCTTAGAGGATATGTTAAGAGCTTGTGTGTTGGAATACGGATCAAAATGGGAAGACTGCCTGCCTTTCGCAGAATTCTCATATAACAACAGTTATGAGGCTAGTTTGCAGATGGCACCATTTGAGTTCCTATATGGAAGAAAGTGTCGTACCCCTTTGAATTGCTCGCAAGTAGGAGAGAGTCAGATTTTTGGACCCGACATTCTCCGGGAAGCAGGAGAGAAAGTTCACAAAGTCCGTGAGCACCTTAAGACAAACCAATCTAGACAGAAGAGTTACGCTGACCAGAGAAGGAGAGACCTGACTTTCAATGTCGGAGATTTTGTATATCTCAAGGTTTCGCCATTGAAAGGAACCCAACGCTTTAGTCTGAAAGGAACGTTAGCCCCCAGTTATATCGGGCCCTTCAAAATTCTGAACCGTCAAGGAGAAGTATCGTATCAACTGGAACTGCCTGAAGAGATGTCAGCCAGCCACAATGTGTTCCATATCTCGTTACTTTGCAAATGCTTAGAAGTGCCAGAGAAGACTGAAGTTTTCAAGAACATCGATCACATATCATGAAGTGTCCATCCGTATCCTAGAGGAAGCTTACAGAACCACCAGGACCGGGAGTATCAAGTTTCTCAAGATTCAGTGGAGCAACCATACAGGAGGAGGAAGCCACTTGGGAGCGCGAAGATTACATTAGGACAAAGTTCCCAGAACTCTTTAGTTCCTAGTTTTCTTTGTAAATCTCGGGATGAGATTTTGTTTAATGGGGGAAGGTTTGTAACATCCCAAAACTTTAATCCAAGGTTATTAAGATCCAAATCATCAAAATTGGGGTGAGAAAAACTTTTCCAATTAAAATTATTAAAGCATTCAAGTGTGTGTGCATTTAAAATAGGTGTTGATTTGAATTGCCATGACTAAGTGATCCATTGCTTGTAAAATGATTCTTAGGTGAAATAAACATCATCTAAATCATTCCCAAACAAGTCCCAAGGAAAAACAACTCAAAATGAATAAATGAAGTGAATGGTCATTTGTGCCATTTTAATCAACATGCCTACTTTGGCTATTCCTAGAACTCAAAACCTAACAGAAACAATTGTGGATCTTTGCACCCCTTGCTAGTACACATAATGATGTACCAAGTTCCACTTTGTGATCTGCTAAAAACTTTCAAACACAAAATTTTAATGGCAGTTTAAAATTGAATCTATTTCATATGGGAAGATCCCACTATTTCAAAAACCACTCAAACAAGCTCAATTTTCAAAACCCAAGCACCCACAGAGTCCCAATCTTAGTACTAGCACACCCACCAAAAATCTTTTCAAAATTCAAAAAGAAAGTTCTTGCGGCCATTTCATCAAACACTTGGTAGGTAGGGTTTAAACTCTAAACATAGCTCAGTATTTGCAACAGGGTTTTGCACCCAATGTTCCTCCAAACACTCCCTCTGTCCCCAAATGTCTAACCATGCCATTTAAACCCCATCTCCTACCCCCTAGTGGCAATGCGAAGCCATGCCGAGCACATGCTCGCTGGCCAACTTGGTCACCGCCGCAGCAGACCATCTCCCCCTCTCTCACCATGTCTACTAGCTATCCCTCACCTCACCGCCACTGTTTGTCCCCTCCCTGAGCCAGGCCAAGCCATGGACCACCCACAGCGTGCCGCACACTGCCTGTCTGTGCCATGCCGAGCACGCGCCAGAGCGCCGTGCCCGACACGCGTGCACAAGCCGCCGCTCGACCGCAGCCCGCGCCCACTGCTTCGCCATGACCCAGGGAGCACGCTGGACATGCCCGTTCGCCGCCAAACGCACCACACGCCGCCTCTGCCGTTCAGAGCGCCAGCACCGCCCGACCGCATACCACCGCCCCTAGTCCCGCATTGATCACGTAGAGCATCGCCAGGAGACCAGCGACCGCCCGCTACCTCGAGCCACACCGCTAGCACGCTGTGCAGCCCTCACCGGAGCCAACCGCCCATGCCTCTTGGTCGCGTCGTCGTCCTATAAATACATGCCACCCCCAGCCCCATTCAGCACACCACTCACCTCCCCTCACCTCACTGACCATTCCCCACCTCTAGCCGGAGCAAGGCAAGCAGCCGTTCGCCGGAATTGCACTGGAGCAGGCCGCCTCTAGAGGAGAAGGGCGCTGTTGATTGCGACCACCCCCGGAGCTGCCTCGACCGTCCCTGACCTCGCCGTCATCTACCAGTCCGTTTTCCCGCCTCGCCATCGTCGCTGGAGCCCTGGTACGCCCCCTGAGCACCCCCACCGAGCCGCTAGGGTTAGAGTTCGCCGGCGACCAGTTCGTCGTCGACGATGATCCACAGTCGTCGATCCCAGTTCTAATCCAACGACCCATATCGCCCCGTACCGATTCACGCTTTACGAGCCGCTGACCGGTGGACCCCCTATCAGCTGAGCCTCGCGCCGCGTAGTGTCACTAGGCCGGCCCGTTAGTGTTCCCGCAGAATCCAGTTAGTTTGAATTAGAATTTTTCTATTTTAGTTAAACCTAGTTCTGTCCCCTAGTTTGAAATTCAATTCAGAAAGATTTACAAAATCCAAATTGAGTGATTCCAATTTTGTTAGAAATCTACTGAAAGATCTACCCAAGCCCGCTGAATTTAATTCAATTAGAGTTAGATATCTCTCCTAGTAAAAAATAACAAAACAGAAGCATTTGTACCTTGCAACCTTTTTTTAAAATCAACCAAGATAGCTTTTGAGTTGATTCCAACTCTCAAAAATCACATTTCACTATATCTATCTGAATATCTAATAATATTAAGGTTTACATGAAGTGACTTTGGACTAGTACCAAAATAATGCTATATAGGCATTTCTAGTCACTTTAAATCATTAAATAAAGAACTTAAACCAAAGTAATTATGATCCAACCCTTAAATCCCATTCCCACATGTTAGATTATGTGGTGATGACATGTGTCCACATGATCCCATATTTTAAGTGGTGAAAATTAAATCTTAGTTAATTTTTCAATGAGTAGACATTACTTTTCTAAAATAAAAAGGATGAAACGATTGAATAAAACTTGTGGTGCTTGTGATGATAATAGATCATCAACTATATGCCTTAGAGTGCTAATTAGACTAGTTACGTATTGTTTGGTGATTGTGTACTCCGTAGGTATTTATAGACTTTAGTACCGACTAAGTCTACGAGGAGGAGGAGTTCTACCAAGAAAAAGAAGAAGAAAACTTCAACCACTGCACCAACCAAGGCAAGCCACCATTAACAATGCAAGCTAACACTTGCAAGCATAATGCTTAGTAAGCTAGGACTAAACTAGATGGTTTGGCAAAGATGCTTTAGGCATGCTTGAGTTATACCACCTTGACAAGTATTTACTCCAAGTGTTATTTTCAAAGCTTCACTCCCCTTACTTTACACAAAGTTCTTAACTTGTTTAGAAGGTAGCATAAAGAGTATAAAACTTGACCTATATAAAACCCTTTAGATGTCATTCTATGGCATGAGATTGATCCCATCTTTTTTCCACCTTAGTGAACACTCTTAACTTAGTAATTTAGAGTATATAAAAACTTGAGTCACTTTAGATGAGAAAACTTGGTGAAAATGAATTATGAAAACCTTAGAATGATGAGTCATTCTATTGAGATGTTTTGACATGTGTTGAGAAACACAAATGGTTTATGATGATGAAAATGTTGAGGCATGAGCCTTAGCCCTTTTATGCAAACTAATGGTTGCGTTCGGATGCGATACCATTCCAATTTTACCGTACAACCACAATACCTGAATTGGGTAAGGCTTAGCCAAACGTTTATATGCATTAGTATTAGTTCCCTCGCGGGAGAGGTTTGAGATGAGGCTACCTCTCAATGTTGTCCACCTATGCAGTGCCCAAGATGATAGATGGTCATGGTTGCGAGGCCATGCTCATAGGAGAGGTGCTTATACTAGCGTGTGTAAAGGAAAGGTTATGTTTGATTATCTACATACTAAGTATGATGATTCAGGGTTATCCCTGACAGATGTATCGAATCTTGTGGTGAAAGTGTACCACCTCTGCAGAGTGTCAAACTATTCGAATAGCCTCGTCCGCGGTTATGGAAAGTTGGAATGGCCATACTGTTTTGTTGTCAGATGTTTCCAAAATAACTAATGTAATGAATGATGAATCTTGACTTGACCACAACAGGGTTGTGCTTATGACAATAGCTTCCCAACTTAAGTGATTCTAGAACTTATTTTATCTTTCTTTGCTTCTGAACTCAGCTTAGGTTTCAAACTTAACTTTATATCTAAACATAGAGTTAGCCCTTTAACTTAGAATTTTACTTCATAGTGGTAGTTTGCGAGTGCTTAAAGAGTACTCATGGCTTTTGTCCCTGGATATTCCCATGGCCAGACTATGAAGGAGACTACCAAGATGATGGCCAGCAGGACGGCTATGATAACTAGGACTATTTTCCTTCGTCAGCATTGCATGTGCCCCTGCAGATGGACCCCACCGCTACGCTTATCTTTTATTTCCGCTGCTTGTTGTATTAAGACTGGATCATGAGATCCTTATTTGTGTAAGACCTTATGTATGGTTTGTAATGGATGAGGTACTGTGAAATCCAATCTGTTATGTCTCGCAAAAATAGTAATCCTGGGATTGCGATGAATGACATAAAAGGCATCTGGGATTAAAAATCCGGGTGTTCACATACATGCTTTGGACTATGTGTCATGTGTATGGCGCCACTGTTGATGTTGATGGATTCTTTTAAAAGAAAAGGAAATGCTGAAAGAGAATCTATAAAATATTTGGTAGAAAAGAGAAAGACTAGAATGTCTAGCTTAGGTATTAGA
This sequence comes from Avena eriantha, assembly GCA_910589775.1. Taxonomy (NCBI): domain Eukaryota; kingdom Viridiplantae; phylum Streptophyta; class Magnoliopsida; order Poales; family Poaceae; genus Avena; species Avena eriantha. The sequence goes on along the minus strand of OU342742.1, from coordinate 332,914,565 downwards.
AGATATACATGTTATAACTGTATTGTTTGCTTGTTAAACAATGTGGTTCTGAGGTATTGTATACCGATTTGGTTGGTATGAAGTGTCATACAGAACAACAAAATTCATGAACTACAATGGCCTAAGTAACTAGCAAAAGAATATGTGATGATGTTCATCGAAAAAATAAAGTGTTATTGTGTTTCTCGTTGACATCAAAGCTTGCCATCAAGATTTGTTCTAATAATTGTTATTTTGTTCCGGTATTATGAGAACAATGGTTGTTCAAATATTTACCATATTCCATATAAGATGGATGAACTTTTACAAGTCTAGTTGGAGAAATCACGTCCATAAAAACTAATGATAAAATGTCACAAGACAAATGATTGAAAGATCACTTATGAAGTGACATCATTGTTTAAATTATATTGGAAAGAAAACATGAAGAAACTCCATGCTGATGGATTTTTGGAGTCTTTGATTTTGATCAATTGACGCTTATGAGACTTTCCCTAAGATAATTGAAACTTCATTCATAGGCTAAAGAGTAACGGATGACTAACTTATTGGATTTTTCATATTGATGTATATAGTCCATTATGTGTAGACATGAGTGGTGAATCTTTCAACTTCATATACTTTCTCTAGAATTTGAGTGAATATATGTGTAAATTTACTTAATAAGGGAGAAGTATGAAACATTTGAAAATTTGTTCAGAGACTTTCAAGATGAATTGGAAAATAATTGTAACGAGAAAATAAAGAATTTATGATTGGATCATAAATGAAGATATTTTAGTTATAAGTTTAGCAAAAAACCTAATATTTGAGAATTGTTCCATGTATTTGTGTTTCCCGATAAACCATTAGAGTATGGTATGTTCGAGAGTTGAAATCATACATTGTTTGACATGGTAAGATCAAAGGTGTCATTTATAAAACTGTAATTATGTTTTAAGGATTAAATCTTTAGAGACTACAACTTTTACACTCAAAAGACCGACATTTTGATCCGTTGAAATAATACCATATGAGTTATGGCTTGGGATAAAACCCGAGTTGTCTTTTCTTTAATTTTGGCATGCTAGGCATAAGTAAAATGTTTATAGCCAAAGTCGGATAAGCACGTCTTGATAGGTTATCCCAAAGTAATAGTTGGGTATTCCTCCATAACACTGAAGACAAAGGAGTTTTTCAATTAAAACGTCAAGTTTCTTAAGAAGGATTTTTTCGCAAAAAGTTAAGTGGGAGGACAATACAACTTTGATTAGGTTGCTGAACATTTGCTAAGTAGCGCAGTGCTAGAAAGTGTCTCGGAGGTGCCCACAATGCTCATGGCTCATGTGATTACAAAGGTTGTGATCTCGAAGATTAGAGTTCCTATCGAACCGTGTGGGTCGGCTAAGAATCAAATAGTAATATTTGAAATATAAGTCGTTATTGTTTTGACAATGATGAACCGCCTACATGCAAATAAGCGATCACGGGTCCTGACTCCATAAAATGACTAGAAGTTATAAAATTTGTGATAGTTTCCATACACGAGAAATCAAGTTTTTGAACTTGGAAGACCCTTTGGAAAGGCATGAAGCCTATCGGTCCTATTTGGATCTATAAATAAATAGACATGGATGTTTGACATCTATGAAATAGTCGACATGTCGGAAAAGAGTTTACAACAATTTTCAAGGAGTTGACTGCGACATGATTTGATCTTTCATAACGATATTTAGTCTTAACGGATTAATATAGCAACCACTACATATGAAAATTTTGGTATATGGTAGTTGAACAAACAAAACAAAGTTCTTCTAATAGAATGGTTACTTAGGATGTGTACATTACATGATCCGAAGGGTTTTTTATTCAAAGGATGCTAAAAGGGCATGCACATTTCAATGGTTGAATTAAGCATAGCGGAGATGGAATCTTCAGCATGATGAAACTATTAAAAGAGTTTAATTTCATCAGGGACGATGAAGATTCTTGCAAAGTGCAAGCAATTAAGTGAGAGCGGTGAAACATATTTCCAATACATTATGTAGAGGACATATTGTTGATTAGAGATAATGTAACTTTTATTGACATGGATTGGGAATTTCTATAAAATTTGATTTCAATGCAATACTTGGGAAAAACAAGAATATTAGGCATCAATGTCTATATGTATAGATTGAGGCGCTAATATGGTTATGTCGATATGGAAAAGATGAGAAAGGTTCTTGCTGCACGAAAAGGGTTAAATCAAGATTCAAGTGTATCGACACTCGATAAGTAAACAAGATTCAAGTGTTTTGACACTTGGTGAGTGAAATCACATGAATATTTTGATCAATCATGTATACCGTGATATGTACATATATAGATATGTCCTATGCTCTAAATGTTATGTGCATATACCAGAATGATTCATAAGATGATCATTGGATGATAGTAAAGATATTCTTATGAGCTTTGGAAGAACTAAGAATATATTATGTATAGATGACAAATATTTCATTGTAAATAGTGTTGGGAATATGCCCTAGAGGCAACCATGAATGATGATATTCCTGTGTATTCATAAGGTTATGGTCCATGTATGAACTGCTGATATGTATCATCGAATATGTGACTTGATTGTGGAACTACATATTCATGTTGTTCATACTAATTGTCCTTGGTCATTGAGGTTGTGCCGGACACACAACTTAGACCAATGTGAAAGTCGGCAGATGACTAGGTTCCACTTGTGATGGGCATGGAGATGCTATTGCGACTTACACGGATTCGGCTAAAGAGTTTAGCGCGTCGGACTGACCCATATTGAGATGCAACGAACAAGTTGTCATTTGCATGTCTCAATCAATGTAATCCTTAGACCTGAGGTTATTGCACAATCCGAGTTGAGGATCTCCGACTTGGGTTCTGTGAAACATTGTTTCGTCACTGGGCAGTTATAAAGGCGGAGTTCGGGCCGTCTGAGAATCAAGCTGCGTGATGTGAATAACCAAGACGGGATTTTGCCCCTCCATCTGGAGAGATATTCTCTGGGCCCTCTCGGAAGATATGATTCGAAAAGCATGGCCATGCGCGTCACGGTTAAGTGTTAACCGAGGCAGCCGACTAGGAGTTAGTCGGATGAATCACTTATCTCAGATGGAGAAAGAGAGTCGGACTATTTAAGGGATGACGATCATTTGCCTATAGTCCGACAAGGTATATCGTGAGGAAAAAGGGACTCAGACGAAAGTCACATTGGAAGGTATGTCGTCATGACTTATTGGTACTTGGGAGTTGGCACGTTCTGCTAGGAGCCGCTACCAACTGATCGATCACGAGTGAGACTGGGAATCGTGTCCGGGTTACCATGAGCTGTCGGGTCACACACTTAAGAGCGGGAGCAAGTTTGGGTTAGACCCAAACAGGAAACCTATTTGGGTTGGACCCAAATAGAGACATGGACTTAGTTAGCAAGTGAGACTTGCTGTGGCTAATATAGGCCTTTTAGTGAATGGGCCACAAGTGAGTGGAGCCCACTTTCACGCCCTATATAAGCCGGGGCGCAGGTGCTTAGAGCACAAGGTTAGGTGACTCCATGTGTTGGAAACCCTAGCCCCAGCCACCGTACCGGACCTAGCAGTCCATCGCCGGCGCTCCTCCTCGTACGGGTGGATACCGGCGGAGGTGCTGTACGTTTAGCACTTCGACGATCGTGAAGAAAGTACGGATCGTGGATCGTGGAACCGGAATGGATCGCGAGGACTGCACTGCATCAAGCGACGTGCTTCATCAATTCCGCAACTGCGCGTCTAGTGGTAATCCTCGTGGCCTTCTACCTGAGCTGGATCTTGGGATCACCGCGTAGGGAAAAAGTTTTGTTTATCTCTACGTGGCCCAACAAATAGTTCATTGTAAAGTGTTACATTGATACTAGTTTTGTCACAAGATACAATTCATCTAAATTTAAACTATGGGTGGCACAATGTAATTGAAAGGAGGTTCCATGATGGATTTGGATGAGTTCCAAAGTTAAGATATTGTGACGGATACTACAACAAAAAGGCTAAGTATATGACTGATATAGTAACAACAAAAGAGGGCATTTGTTTCTAGTAGTTTGTTATCAAACTAGGTGTTGTTCACAATGGGCTAGTACTATGAAGATATATTGTGCGCCAATAATATCAACATGTTTTAACCCAAAGGAACTAAAGATATCACCAAATTACCAAATTTATATAGTGACATCTCATTTGAGAATGAGTGATGCGTAGAGACACAAAGACATCCAAATACGTAGGGACCTGAAAGTGTCAGATCTGGAGATTATGTTTACCACTAGCAAAGGCGTATATACAACACCAGAAAGCCATAGGTGTTGAAAGCACAAAATTTTCAAACTAGATTATTGACTCTAGTGCAAGTGGGATACTGAAGGGAATATGCCCGAGAGACCATAATAAAGTGGTTAATATCTTATTCCATGTTTATGATAAATGTTTATTTTGCAATCTATAATTGTATTAATTGGAAACATTAATACATGTGTGTTTAATAAACAAATAAAGAGTTCCTAGGTATGCCTCTCATATAAACTAGCTCGTTGATTAACAAGATGATCAAGCTTTTCTGATCTTGGACATTAGATGTTGTTAATAACGAGGTCACAACATTGGTGGAATGGTGTTAGGAACATTCATCTGAAGTATAGCAATAAGATCAAAGTCATTGTCTTTAAATTGCTATAACATCATACGAAGTAACTTTAGTACTTAGACCATGAGATCATGTCAATCACTAACACCGAAAGAGTAACTTTATAACTTCAAACATCACACCATAACAGGGTGACAAAAGGTGGGTTCAGATACTATGAAAGTGATATGTAGAGGCTCATGGATCAAGTGTGGGATTTTTCCATCTCGGTGATAGAGTGATATACTCTGGGCCCTCTTAGTGATATCACATTGATGTATCTCGCAAGCAAGTGATAAGATCACTAGAATGTTATATCATAGGAACAAGAAAAGAGTACTTGTCGGTAACGAGATCAAACTATGTACAGGGATAACGAGACAAAATGATTTAGTTACAAACGATAAAAGTTCTTGCGATCACTGGAGTCCTCGTTGAATGTGTGGGAGTCAGTCCGGATCTCCAGGTCCCGCTGCTGATTATTGATCAGAGAGGGGTCTCGATCATGTCTGCATTATTTGAGAACCATAGGATGAAACACTTAAGGGATACTGACACCATTTGGAGCAAATATGTTTCATAGAAAGATTATGAAAGCGCTGGAATCATTTCGATGTACACCGGAATTTTTTGGGGTGAAATTGTTGAAACTGGTTCTGCATGTGATATTGAAATGTTGCAAGGGGTTTTATGTGAATGTTTGTTAATTAAAGTAATTAAAAAATTCTGAATAAAATATATAAAAGAGTTTTATTAAATAAGAGTTGCATTAATTATGGTGGGAAATTAATGCATGCGAGTGGAAGTGTGAGTGGGGGGGTGTTTATGTGAGTGGGAGCTCCACCCACATGAATGATGGAAGAGGTGGGGGTACCACCTTAGCCGCCGGCCATGGGATGGGCTGCCCCCCTCTCCCTATAAAAAGCACCCTCCTCCTCCTCTGACTTTACACCTCCTCATGAAGGATCTCTCTCCCCCTCTAGTTTATTTTCCGATGGTCTCAGATTAGCGAGGTACATGTTCTCGGTGGATTTTTCGGAAAGGAGTTGCTGCTTCCGCTGTATTGCTGGAGTGAGGATGTAGAGGTTGTCGAAGGACTGGACATGTGTGCGATCACGGATGTGCCGCTGAGTTGCGGTGCTGGACTTCCTCACGATCTTGAGATCGGCAAGCGAATGACTACATTATCCACAAGTCCAACCTCATAATGCTTTGTCACTCTTCTAGGGTGTGTTCTTGATGGATGTATATCTACCCATTGATTTTATCTAGGTAGATATATCTTGGTGCTTAGTTGTTCACTCCGTAGGAATTTTTTGTTTTCTATGCTGCTAACCCTACACACAACGCCGCCTCTCGTCTTTGCCCCAAGGTCGTCTACAAAACTACCTCCGCTTGGTTTGTGCCATTTGCTATCGACCCCTATTGCAGTAGCAACATGCAAGCCGTCAATTATCTGCATCGACCTGACGCGTCCCTACACGCCTCTAACCTCCAACAGATTCCTTCTGGGTTATAGTTCATCGGTGTTGTCCCATCACCGTCCATGAGACTATGAGAGCACCAGCAGCGCGAGCGCGTGTGAGCTCCCTTGAACCGCCCTCCTACCTTCATGTTGTGCTTGTGTTTTGTTCGTGTTCATGAAGCTCACATGCAGTGGTGATAGGGAGATGTGAACAGGGTGAAACCATGTGTGGGTGTGGGTGGTGCAATTGTTGTGTGAAGGGACATACACGATGGACGCGAGAATCCGTACATGATGAATTATCAAGAACCTGGCACCACTCATCCACAATACCTCCTACATGGAACGACAAGATCTCCATCTAGAACCCCAAGTTCCCCGTCATGGATCCCAAGAGCAAACCCATACCCTCGATCCCAGAATCTGAAGATAGATCTTGTCGAACCCCAAGACCCCGATTCCAAACCCCAATGTGTGAACCCTATCCGCGCCCTATTTTGAGTAATATGAGATATAACTTTTTGAATTTAACCATTCATGGTTGCACACATGTCATCTTGTGGTTTGTCTTAAATAATAATTCACCAAAATTAAATATGGAGACTAAATGCGGAATGTTCTTACTTTATTCCAACTCCATTTAAATTGAGTGCCTCATCTATGTGATGTCTTGCCTTGTTAATTCATGATTTAAATTGTGGGGGTACCTAAACAACTTGAACATTCTATTTTATTGTTGGGACTCTAATTATGTTTAATATTTCAAAGATGCATCGTAACTTGCCATGCCATGCATCATATCATAAACATGCCGGATCTTCTACCGTAGTATTAAATATTGCATCCTTTGTTCCATCTAGTACTCTACTTCTTCCCGAATAGGCCATTGAGTTGATTTGAGCTTCAACAAGTTCTCCAGTGTATATTTGGCAATGTTTTCTAGTCAAGCATTCTCCCACTTCTACCTATTTTTGCTTGCTGGCTTTACTTCTCTCTATTGCTATCTGTATTGTGATGAATTAGTTCTCGTACCATTTATACTCCTTGCATCCTATATTGCCTTGGTCACTTCTTATTGTCATTGTTTTTGTAGATAGTTGGCCTTGCGAGTTCTACTTGCTTGCTCAGTTGTTGGTTCGAGTCATTGAGTTCCACAGTTGTTTGGATATTTTCACATGCTTAATGGTGGACATAATCATGGTTCTATTTACAACTTGATGATTAAAATGTTGGTAGTATATATAACTAAAAAGAGGCACCATTGGGAAATAGTTGAGATTTGGCTTTTATCTTGCCCACTTGTGTCCACCTAGGACCTAGGTACTTTATGCATGTCCCTTGACTATGGCACCATCCACATGTGGGATACTTTCTAGGATCCCCCTTCGTATGAGCTTGATTCACATCTAATTTCTCGGGGCCACAAATAGTTTGGGGATTAACTACTATCTGAAAGAGCATGTGGGCCCCCATGTGTGGTTTTGGTAATTAATGACAATCTCTATGGACTAATGTTTGCATTAAGTTGCACTTGTAGGAACTGTCCATTAGCATCACTTGGATAATGTGTTGGCTTCAAGGTAGAATAAATGAAGAAAAATAAGAAATAATGTCCAAGGGTTTTGGGCCTATTGGAATCTTGTAGAAGAAGAAGAATAAAGAAAACAAGATCAAGAGTGTCTTGAAGAAGAAGATGGAGTTCGTCATGTGTATCTTCAAGACATCATCCACAAATTAAGTTAGAAGAAATGAAGTGCTAAGCTAAATATGTGCCATCTCTAGAAGATCTCATGCTTGAAGCTTACCATCCTCGGTGATCATGGATCGATGAAGACAAGTTCTAAGAAAGTGTTTCCCCATGTGTATGGGGGAGAAAATCGCAAGTCTTCATCAAGCGGGCGCGAGCAAGAGCAATCAAGAAAGATGTTCCATCTTGAGGAGGAAAGATCGTCTACATCAAGCTCAAGTGAAATTCTCAAGGAAAATGTATGATCTTGATAGGTTTTCCCTTTTACCGGTCTCATCTTGAGAGACCGGGTTTATGATAGTTGTACTATCAAGAGGGACTCTCGAGTGAGTAACTTGATTGTATTTTTTCAGAGAGAGCTCAAACCTTTGCATACTTAGCATCATCTTTCATGGTTGTTATTTGGATCCTATACATGTGAGTTTCTAGAGCCTGTGGTAATCTCCATAACAAGCTATAGTACATCAAAAAGGTTTTCCCTTGTATCTCTTATTGCGTTTTTGATCTTGCGGGTTTTCGGGTTCCACACCTTGGGAGATATGTCACATTTATATGCTTGATATCTTCTCCCTTGGTGGTATAGAATAGTGACAAATTTTTTATGCTACTTGTTTGTATCTTTCCAACAAAATAGGTTTCAACTTAATTGGACTTTCCAAGATCAAGTTATTATGTTTTGCGGTTTGGAGATTTTACCGATTTGTCTCTTTTAGAGTGGTCAAATGTTTCATATTTTGGTTTTCTCTCAGTAGTTGTCACTGATGTTTCTCTGCATTATCTTGTAGATATTGTTGTCCTCTTCGAAACGAGCCTAAGGTCATCGAAATCAGAGTCCGGATGTAAACGTTATTGTTGTTTTGGTACCGAGTGTCAGGGAGTTGCAAAAATCCGGTAGTACCGGAAAAAAGTCCGGTAGTACCGTGCGTATCTAACTAAAATGCGTCTAGAGACCTAGGAACCCCAGAAATTCTGGTAGTACTGGGAAAAAGTTCGGTAGTACCGGGAATTGCGGTTTTGGGATGCAACGGTTGGATTTTGGGGGGACCTATTTAAGGGGCCGTCTTCCCCATTGGTTCCCCAACTCTTCTTGCAAGTTTTCTTCTCCATTGTTGACCTTCCCAAACTTGCTATCTCTCAATCCCTCTAATGATTCTTGCATCTTCTTGAGGGACAAGAGTGAGGAGATCTAGATCCACATTTCCACCAATCAATCTCTCCTCTAAGTGAGGGGAACCCATTGTATCTAGATCTTGGAGACTTTTGTGGTTTTCCTCTAGTGTTCTTCCTCTCTTATTCCCCCAATAGCTTTTGTGTCTTTGGTGGAATTTGGGAGTGAAGGACTTCCCATTGCATTAGGTGCAGCGGTTTGAGTTGTCCTCTGAGGATTTGGTTGGTGAAACCAAGAAGCTTGTTACTCTTGGGGTTCTTGGAACCCTTGACGGTTGTGTGGCCTTTATGGTGAGTTCTTGGGGCCTCCAATTAAGTTGTGGAGATTGTCCCAAACTTGTATGGGTTTGGTGACCACCCTCAAGTGTCACATAGTGGATCGGGTGCTTGCCATGCGGTGGGTGCTCGGGAGAATAGGGTGAGGCCTCTTGTGGTGTTGGTGGTCTTAGTATCGCCAACCCCTCCAACGAGACGTACTCCCTTGTAGGGAGGAACTCGGTTGTCGTCTCCGCGTTCCTCGGTTATCTCTGTACTCGAGCTCTTTACTTATGCACTTTACATTGTGATAGCCTTCGTGCTTAAGTAATCTATCTTTCTATCACCTTGTTGCTTGTTTTGCTTAGATAAGTTGTTGGTGCACATAGGTGAACCATAGTATATATAAGATTTGTGCATATCAAAAGAAAACGCTAGTTTTATTCTGCCTTTGTTGAGCCCATCTCGTACAAGTTTTTAACCGCCTATTCATCCCCTCTAGGCGGCATCCATGATCTTTCAATTGGTATCAGAGAAAGGTCTCTCACTTTTATGCTTCACCGCCTTGAGAGTAAAGATGTCGACTAGGGGATTAGTGCATGATTCATTTCATATATTAGATGGCACGAATTATAATGTTTGGAAATATTGCATGCTTGACTATTTCTGGGGCATTCACCCATCTATTGAGGAAATTATATATATGGGTTTTTCTCCTCCTATGGATTCCCAAAATTAATCTTTAGAGGAGACGATGAACTCTTATATAGATGCCCAAGCCACTAAAGTTCTTTTACTTGTTGTGAGCAATGTAGTTGTTTCTTCAGTCCTGCCTTATCGGAGTTCTCATGAGATATGGACAAAGCTTCATGATAAATATGGTGTGTCCAACATTATTGAGGATGAGTGTATTCCCTCACCTCCGATCGTGATGAGATTTCATCTTCTACCACTTCACCAACATGTCATTTGTCACAAGGTAATGATACGGTAAGTGGACATAGAAAATGCAACATGGATAGTGAGCTTACTATCAATGATCCTTCATCTCTATCTCGTTGCAATGATCTATCTTTGGACCTTAACACTTCTAGCACTAAAATTCCTTGCATGCTTGTGTTGATAGTCGTTGCATATCTTGTAGAATGGCTTGAATAAATCTCATGATGATATGCTTGATTTGTCTTGTTGCCATGACAAAGTTGCTTCTATTTCCTCTAGTGCTTGTGTTGCTATCTAGTTAGAGGAAACCGAAGATTCTATGGGTCGATACAAGCTTTTGAATGGATCTTCAAGTAAAATCTCATCATCACCTTCTTCCGATTCTCACATATGCCTCATGACTAAGGGAACAAAGGTAACCTCTTTGGATCCCATTGTATCTCGTTATGATGATGACAAAGATTTTGTTCTTGATGAGGATAATGAGGAAGTAGAGGAAGAGTTTTCATCTTTACATGAAAAGGGTAAGGTTGTTTATCGTGCTCTTGTCAAGAATAATATTGCTTGCTCTAACTTTGTTGAAATCTTGACTTTTGCTATGGAAAGCAAGAAAATTATTGAGCAATTGCAAGCTCAATTTGAGGAGTAAGAGCACACAATTGAAAATCTTCAAAGTATCTCTAATGATCTAAGGAAAGCTTTTTTAGAGGAACAAACAACCAAGAAATCTCTTGAGGAGGCCTTTGCTCTATAATTATCTAGAGTAAAGGAAAACCATGATAGATAACTTGTGGTGGCCATTGTTCTCAAAACTAAAAATGATGAACTTGTAGTTGCCCATGCTAAACTCATTGAGGATTTTAAGCAACTCAAAAATGGCTCTTGGGTCATTAAGAGTGAGCTTGTCGGACTATTGGCACCAGGGGTACCCGTCTCGTTGAGTCACCGGGCCCGCTGGATATACCCTCCCGAGGGCTCACGAAGAGAGTGAGCCTCGAGAGGGGGAATAAAGCCCAGAGCCTCTGCAAGTGCCTAAAATGATCATGGCGCGGTACCGAAGCCTCCCGGGAAGGCCTCAGGAGGGGAGCATCACCGACCCCAAGTGTGCCCAGCAAGACGATGCGCCAACTGCTGGTCCGTGCGGCGATCGGTCCACCCGAGGAAAGCAAAGCACAAAGGGGTAGGAGGATGACGCAGGGCAGAGATGGTTCCTAGGACAACCGTTTTGGTGCAAGGAGACCAGAGTGACGATGTAAAGCAGAAGGATGACCGGCCACCATCCTGACATAGCAGTTAGCTGGCGACCGCTTGAAGACAAGGTAGATTAGAGTCCATCGGGCGGGAATTTGGTAGTTCTACCCACCAATAATTAGGGGGAAGAGGCCCGACGCCGCCCTATATAAGGCGCCCTTATCCTACCTTGGAAGGGATCGATCCTTGAATCTAAAACCCTCGACTTTCATCCTCCATTCTACCCTCGCAAAGCATGCGAGCAATACAACAAAGCAGGAGTAGGGACTTTACCTCCTCACCAGGGTCCCGAACCTGGGTAAAAACCCCCGGTGTCATCTCTCTATCGTGTGCTTGCTCCATCATTACCACCATCACCGAGTTCCTTCGGAACCGCATGTTCAGTCCCCTCACGAACCAAGGGATTGTTGGAACCTAGTTCCTTCCCGAGAAAAATCTCCGACAGAGCTCATCAAACTCACCGAGTCGCATGAGCAACCTAAAGCTTCATATTCAAAAGATCTTGCCAAGTTTCCCTCACCTCTTGCAATTAATAATGATACATGTGCTACTAACTCAATTTCTTGTGAAGCATCTATTTTGGAGGAGAATGTTGAGCTAAAGTCTCAACCTGCTTTGCTAACTAGCAACTATGGAAAGTTGGAATAAAGTCATGATAAGCTTTCAAGATCGCGTGAGGATCCTCTAGTCTCCCATGGTAGGATAAAGTTGGCTCATGAGGCTATTGTGTCAAAGGTAACATCTAATGATCCCCGTGTGTACATTAGCACTATCCACTCCAAATTCCATATTGACATGTGCTAGTCCTTCTAATTCAACAATTCATGCCATTGCTACATCTTGTGATGAATTACATTCCATGCCTTGTTGCTCTAACCATGCAGAGGAAATCAAAGAGCTCAAGGATGAAGTCACTTCTTTGAAGAATGACTTTAAAATGGTCATAAAGGGAAGGCCACACTCAACAACATCTTGAGTGTGCAAAAAAATCCCCCAATGACAAGAGTAGACTTGGATTCAACTCCACTATCAAGAACAAGTCCACTAACAAGTTGAAACACAAGGGAAACAAGAAAAATGGCCATTATCAAGTCAAGAACCCGACCAACATATTTTGCTTCAAGTGCAAGGAAGAAGGACATCATGTTATGTCTTTCTCACTAAAGAAGAAGCCCCTTAGCAAGAAGATACAAGGGAAGCATCCTCAAGCTCTACCTCTTGTTAGAGATGGGCCTCCTTCCAAGAAGACTCAAGCTCTTGATCAAGTTTTTGCGTTAGCCAAAAAGAAATATAGCAAGATAAGAACTTGCTACATTTTCCGCAAGAAAGGGCACATCTCTCCCTCATGCACATTTGGTATCTCCTCATCCAACCCTAACATAATTCATGATGCTTATTCTCTTCATAAGGATGAGGTTGGCAATGCGTTTACCAAATATGTTGGTACTCAAAGTGGTGTCAAGAAAAGAACCATTTGGGTTACCAAGCCTATTGTGACTAACTTCTTAGGATCCAACTTGGTTGGGGACCAACATGCTAAAACTTGATCAACAGGTATAAGTGGAGGACAATGGAGACTTTGATACATCATGAAGAATTCAGGGATCTTCATCTATTCATTTTTTCAAGTCAAGTCATGTGGACTATATTGCCTCTATCATATTTCCAATGTTCCTCCTTGCTGTGACATGTGCTTAACTCAGTACATTGAAAGTTACTCGCCCCTTGTGCATGTGTTGGTTTTGTACCTTGCATGCTTGTGTATATGTTGTGCTTGCCACTTACTTATCTTGATTTGTCAAGTTTATTTGTGTATGTTGGGTGGCACAACTTGTACGCATGTTCTTGTGTTGGAGCCTCTCTTGAATATTTGGTATATTATTTGGCTCTTGTGAGAGATTAATGAATTATCCCATTTTGCGGGAGTGTTATGCTTGGGCATTCCACAATCCTAAAAATGTGCACACATGAGTAATACCACTTAGTATTGATATTTCAAGATTATCTAGTCTCGATATGGTGTGTCGTTCTCATGAGAAATTCAAGTTCTATAACGTCCATTAAACATCTCTATTTGGATCTTTTTGCCTCGTATTGAGATTTATGATTTCTCACATTATGGGTGAGTCATATGCTTAGTGCATATTACAAGCCTAGAAAATGTGAAAATTCGAGGTAGTGTCACTTAGAATTGATATTAATAATTATCTAGCTCATATGTGACACATTTTCTCAAACAACTTCAATTTTGCTTGAATGCCTTTGTTGCTTATCTTTTGGATATATTTGTGAGAGTATTTATTGGTATGTGTACCTATATATCCTCCATGAAAACCATTTGCTTCAAGTTACTCTAATCACTAAAGATTATGTAGCTATTTAAAGATATCAAGATTCTCTATCTAAGCATCGAGATTAACTCTTATATGTTTCCATATGATCATGTTGTGAATATGATCTTGGATATCCTTGCAATCTACCTCGGTAGATTATCCCTATACCTCTTGTCCTTGTACAGTTGGTACTCCATAGATGGTAGAGTTTATTGATTATATTTACATTGGTTTTTGGTTCGTATGTTTTGACTCCCATGTTTTCCTTGCTTCTTTTGGATCATTTGGTTTTATTGGATTTATCTTGTGTTTTATTGAATGTAGGTAGTAGTGATGATCCCATTTGCGTGCATTTTTCATTCAAAATCAAAATCCTACATAATGCACTATTCATGGGGGAGATCTCCTATATTTTCTAGAACACACCTTTTATGCTTCTCGATTTGGTCCATAAGTTGTTCTATGTTCTTTGAAGTTCGGTCTTTTTGTTTTGGTATTTTGTGCCATCATGAAAAGTGTGGAGAGTTTGGTTTATTTGTTGGAAGCTTTCTCTTTTTGGCAGTTGGTTTTGTCTCATTCCTTGCTTCTTTATTTGACCTTTTAGAATGAGATAAAACTTTGAGCATTTGTGTTCTTGTCCATCTCTTTCTCTTTGTATTTTGCATAGTTCATTTGCTGAACTTGTGATATTTCATGTGTTGATTTGATTTTTGATACAATTTGGACACCTTTTGTCATGTCACACTCTTGTGTGTGCCGTCTTAGTTTACTTGGTGTTTTTGTTCAAATTATATATCCTTTTGGTTCTTGATAGTCTTGTGCATGAATATTTACTACTTGATCATATTATGGCATGGTTGCTTTTGTTGATCCAATATACAGGGAAAACTCAACCAAATCCTATTGGATAAGATGTGCATGAAATTCAATTTCATATCTATATGCACATATTTATGTGGAGTCTCTCCTATGTATTGCAGTTGCTCTAACTACGTTAGATCCAATTTATTTATGGACCTTTGTGTATTTAATGTTGTTTAGGCACATCGGAGATATATTGGATACTTATCTATTCAATTAGGAAGAAGGGGTACCTACATGTCAATTGGAGGCAAGCTAGGATGATCAATAAATTTATACCCACTACATCCTACCAATTATATCTCAGTAACAAAATATCTTTCTCATGCATATATATCTTACTTCCAACCTTTTATAGGTTGCTTCTTGGCATGAATTTTTGTATTTGCAATTGTTGTGTTTCTTGCCTTGGTTTTAATGAGAACTCTTTAATTCAAATGTGAGTAAATTCAGATGGGTGCATATAATAGGGACTATACAAAATCATGTATCTGATTCACCAATCCCAAATATGTCAATCTTGCAATTTTATTGCCTATCTTTTCCCCAGCTTCTATCGTGTGCAATACTGAGAATTTGCAAGTTGAGTTTTCCTTTGTGATACTTGTTGACTTTCTCCACATATTACAACTATCTCCTATTCCCTTGTTTATAGTTGTAATGTATATGGGGTGTTGGTGTTTTAAGTTCATTAATGTACAATAAGATTAAATTGTGCCTCTAGCCATGCTTTCAAGCAAAAGTCTTATTGATACATTTTATGACTTCATCTTGATTTTCTTGTGCTTTCTTGTGTATGTATTTTGTGTGTGTGTGCATGTTTCTTTGTGGGCATATGTATTTGTGATGTTATCCTCCTAGGAACTTATACACATAAGATAAGATACATAGTCATTTGCTATTGTATTCCTTGGGTACCACTTTTTCATTTATTTTTATGCCTAAGTGGCTTCCAATTTTAGTGCTTGTCTCCTGTGTTTGCATCTTCATGCACTCATATTTGATCTCTCATGCCTTGCGTTGTGAAATGAGTTGGAGGAGTGAGGATTCCATGATTGTGCACTTTGTTTCAAAATGAAATTATTATGATTGGTGCGTAATCCTTGGGTAACTCCTCTAATTCACTGAAGAATGCTCATCTGCCTTCTTTCTCACCTTTTGTGTTTTAAATGATTATGGGGGAGTGAGGATTCCATATTTTTGCATGTTGTATTCAAATAAAACTATTATAATGTGTTTACAAATCTTGGGGATCTTCTCTATTTCATTTAAACACTCATTTGATCTTACTTGTTGTATTCAATTGTTTTTGGATCTTGTGGTTGCTTGCTTCATTTGTTGATGCTTCTGTCATTTTATTTATTTTGCAATTCTTGGTCCTCAATATAGTTATACTTCCTCACAGTATTCATCATTGGATATGTGCAAATGCACACCTTTGGATGAATTTTCACTATATTGGCCTTCTAGAACTTTTCACACATTTTGGCAATCAATGCCAATGGGGAGAAGTTTTAGAGGGTTTAAGGGAAGTTGGTTTATCCTTTGAGTTTGTTCATAAGCATTTGCCTTTCATGCTATTGCATCTTTGTTGTTGCTTAGCTTATGGAATATATATAGGAAACTCCACCAACGGTAATGGTTGACAATATAAGCAATGAAATTCAAGTTCATCACACATGCATAGATTGTGGGGTAGTTTGCTCTATAAATTGTGGTGGTACAAATATCGCATACTTGTGTAGTATTTGATTTTGGTGCTACCATTTTATTCGTTAAAATTACTTTTATAAACCCTCTCAAAGGGATTGTCACCAATTACCAAAATGGGGGAGATTGAAAGAGAATATGGGCCCTCATGTGTGGTTTTTGTAATTAATGACAATCTATATGGACTAATGTTTGCATTAAGTTGCACTTGTAGGAATTGTCCATTGGAATCGCTTGGAGCATGTGTGGGCTTCAAGGTAGAAGAACTGAAGAAGAAGAAGCAATGTCCAAGGGCTTTGGGCCTATTGGAATCATGTAGAAGAAGAAGAATAAAAAATGTTGGGGATATGCTAAATGGGTATCACCATAGCATGTCTCTAATCCGGCTAACCCGGGTGGCCCACAGTTGGTATCAAGGCCTATGGTCTGCTAGGCGGCCTAGTTAGATGGACCCAGAAGGGAGGCCCATGCCGGATTAAGGAAGGCTACGTCGGAGTCACCAATGTACTCGCAGCCTTGGAGTGCAAGACACGAAAGACTAGTCAGTATCAGTGTAGGACTCTTTACCTTGTCCGACAAGGTACTTTCCCTGTAACCCTAGGTTCTGGTGCCTTTATAAACCAGACCTCTGGGAGCCTTAGGGTAATGAGTCATAATACCCTCGCACAGTGAACCGATCTCTATAAATCGGCGTATTGCCAGTATAGTGATTTATAGCAGGAGTAGAGTTCCACCATCGATATGGGACTTGAACTTGCATAAACTGTGTTACCTCGTACCCGCAAACTCTCCACCTTACCCCACATCTCTAAACATGCACTGTGAGGACGCCTCCATGGCATACTCGTCGGCAATACCACGACAGTTGGCGCCCACCTTGGGGCAAGTGGTGCTTTGAGCTCTACAACGGGCGAGGTCCAAGCTTTTCGCAGCAATCAGCGACATTGTAGCCATCAGACACGTTCTCTTCTCCGGCAACGTCCTGATCGTCCCTCGAGATGAGTTCTAGGTGCTGGCAAAGACGAACTCTATGTGCTGCTCCGTGCCGACTCGTGGTCGATATCGAGCTCGTTGGGGAACCCGAAGAGGAAGGTATGATGAGCATAGCAGTAAGTTTCCCTCAGTTATGAAACCAAGGTTATCGAACCAGTAGGATCAAGGAAACACCTCCAAGGTGTTGTTTCCAACCTGGAATCCTGCACAACACCACCACAGAACTTCGTCCCCAACTTATAGTGAGGTTGCCAATCTCACCGGTTTTACTGAAAACAAAGGATTAAACGTATTGTGTGGAAGAAAGTAATAGCTTGCAGAAAGTAAACAAAAAACAGTAAACCGTTGTAGATTGATTGTAAAAGTAAGGACCGGGGTCCATAGTTCACTAGTGGTGATTCTCCTTAAGATAGATGACATGTTGGGTGAACAAATTATAGTGGGGCAATTGACAAACATCGAGAAAGCATACATACATATACTAATCATCTTGACTCCTTTGAGATTCGGTTGGGCATTACAACGTTATACATAGACCGTAATCCAACTGCATCTATGACTAATAATCCACCTCTAGGTTATCATCTGAACCCCCTCCAGTATTAAGTTGCAAGCAACAGATACTTGCATTACACATTGTGTGTAAAGTAAACAATATGATTGTTCTATGAACAAAGGATTTCTGTTTTCTCCCTAGTAGCAACAGCACATCTAGTACCTTAGATATTTCTATCACTTCCCTAGATTACTAGAGGCATGAAACCACTATCGAGCATAAATACTCCCTCTTGGAGTTGCTAGCATCTACTCGGCCAAGATATCTACTAACAACGAAGAGTATGCAAGATCACAAATAACAAAGACATGACAGAATCAACAATCAATGTGAAATAGCATCTCAATATCCATCTGATCCCCGCAAACACAACATGTAGGATTACAAATAGATGATCTTGATCATGAACGGAGATCACAAGATCTAAACATGATAGCACAAAGGAGGAGAACCAACCATCTAGCTACTACATGGACCCGTAGTCCAAGGATGAACTACTCACGCATCACACCGGAGGCTTGCATGGTGATGAAGAAGGCCTCCATGGTGAATTCTCCCCTCCGACAGGGTGCCGGGAAGAGCTTCAGATCCCTCCTGATCTAGGGATGAAGATCACGGTGGCTACAGACTCTTTCGTGGAATTTTGATCGGGTACTTACGGTTTTTGTATCGGAGGCATCTAATAGGCGAAAGGGGAGGCCGAGGGGGTGCCCTAGGTGGCCACACCACCCTCTGGCGCGGGCCAGGCCCGGCCGCGCCTCCAGGTGGTTTGGCGGCCCTCTGGCCCCTCTCCGTCTCGTATTCTAGGGGCTACCGGGCTGCGGTACCAAAGTTCGAGGGCAAGTGCACCGCGGTAACTAACTTGCCTGAAATTGCCGCGTTTCGACATGTTGTGCCGCCAACTACCAAGAGGGGCCATTTCGATGCAAACTCGTCTCACCCCTATGAAATCCAAACATGCCGTGAAACTGCCCCGTGAAGTAGATGGTCGGGATCCTCATGTCAGTAATATTTCCGTGACGCGAGCGCCAACACGACAACCACATAGGCGTTGACCAAATTCACAAATCCACTCCCTCCCTCCTTTCGAATGAACCCTAGCACCAACGGTGGCGAAATCCCCTCTCCAACCAGAATGATCTCTTCGGGCATTTGACTTTCGGCGCCATGTTGCTGCGCCTACTCGCTGCTACCGAGCTCTAATGCCGAATGCCGTGCCAGCCGTTGTGACGATCTAGCCCACCTCTACCGCCGACGAGCTGAGTAGCGCGAAGGATGGCAGATCCATTTGCCGAAGAAGAAGTACTTCTGGCTAATTTCGGGTGAGCTACTCTTATCTTTGCTATTCGCACTACCTATAACTGCTAGTTGGCCATTGGCATTACAGAGATATATCGAACATAGAATCATTTGCTAGCACGACACTGACAAACAATTCTTTTCTTTTGTCTCCAATTTTCTGTCAACTAGGAACTCCGCTGAATCCAAATACACAGTTCTGGTGGCCATCTGCGGCTACCTCATTAAATTAGCACATGGGAAGAGCACGTGGAAACAAGCTCAGAATCTGAAGATGGAAGTAGCGCCTGTGCAGTTATGCACTATCCCTGGTTTGGTTGTTGCTGTGCGTGAACTTGCTGAAATGAGGCTAGAGCAGACTGCACGGTTCAGCATCGTTGATGAACGAGGCTTCAAGGTTCCTATAGCGTGTGACAGTTAGCTAATTGGGTTGATGAAACAGCATGTTAGGCTTCGCGTGGTTATGCTGGTGTGTAACATACTAGATGAGGAAGCTCCTGCTACTGGGAGTCGCCCAACTATTATTGGACAGGGAGGTCTAACTCGAACCCATGCTGTTGTTGAGCAAAATGTGGTTCCTCGTCCGCGACATGCTTCTGTCAAGCAACCTCCTTGTAGGAGTCCTCGTATTGCCATTGTGGAAAACTCTGCTCTGGAATCTGCTGGTACTGGTCGTCCCCGTCCCCATGCCCGTGTTGCTGCGGCTGCTGCTCACCCAATCCATGCCGCTATTGAGAAAACTAAGTCTTCCGGAGGCTGCCCCGCTGTTGTTGCCAAGACCACCGCCTTGTGTGCTGCTCCTCCTCGAAACCGTCCTCAAGTTGTGCGAACCCATGCTCTGAAATCTGCTGGTACTGGTCGTCCTCATGTTGTTGTTGATCTGGACGTTGTTGACCCAATCCCTGCCGTTGTTGAGCAAACTAAGGCTTCCGGAGGCTGCCCCACTATTGTTGCAAAGACTGATGCCTTATCTCCTCCTCGAACCCGTGCTCGGGTTCAGCGACCTGCTGGTCTGGAGCCAGCTCATGGTCTGGACTCTGCTAGCACTCAAAACACTAATGTTGTAGGAACTGCTCCTAATCGTCGATGTGGCATGGTAGCAGCTGATCCTATTGTGGTTGCCGTTAGAAGGGGCCCTACCTATCCACCATGTAATGTAGCTCCCGCTTCTAAGGGCCCTCGCCTTGCTCCTGGTCCTGGTACTTCCATCGAGGTTGATCCAGCTAACGATGATGCTGGTGATGGCGGTGGTGGCATTGGGGCTGGGTCTGATGGTGCCGCTCCATCTCTCGAACCTCTCGGAGGTTTCTATCTTGAAGAACGTGATGATGGCAAAGTAATCGTTCATATCGGTGTCGCGGATTATACTGCAAAACTAGATGATGACACAGAAAAATTCTATAACAAGTTTGATGTAATCCTTGGAAGATACGACCCTGAAGTGGTAGAGTTATCTGACCTAATGGCATCGTTACGTGTGAAGGTGTTGTGCGGGTCCTCCCAGGAAGCATGTTTGTTATATTACGGTTACAGGAGCAAAAAGGCTATCGAAGTGAAAGATACTAGGGATTTAGTCGTACCGTTTACAAGGAAACATAATAGAGGTGAAGTTTACTTCCACTTGGTAGTGCTCATGGTTGGAGAGGAATTAGAACTCAACAATAGAGATGATGGACTTTTAGAAGGCATGCGTGACCTGATCCATGGCATCACTGGAGCTGGTGCGACTGAGGGTAACTTCAAACAGAGGAGAGCCTTACAGAGGAGCGTCATAAAGAGGAGCAGGAAGAGCATCCCCAGAAAGGGCAGCCTGAAGAAGAATGTCACCAAGGAGACCATGCCAGAGAAGAGGACACCCAAGAGTCGCACGAGAAAAGGCACCACGCCACAGAGTACACCCCTGAGATCCAGTCAAAATGCCACACCGAACGGTTGCAGCAAAAACGCTAAGAGGGCTAGCACGGTGGTGAACACTCCCAGGAG
This sequence comes from Avena eriantha, assembly GCA_910589775.1. Lineage (NCBI taxonomy): Eukaryota > Viridiplantae > Streptophyta > Magnoliopsida > Poales > Poaceae > Avena > Avena eriantha. The sequence goes on along the minus strand of OU342742.1, from coordinate 332,893,344 downwards.
TGGTAGCAAAGAGGCGAACATGGCCAGCACGGAGGCTACCACACCCAGTGGGTGCAAAAAAAAATACTAATTTAGAGCGGAACACGCCGCTGTCAGGGAATTATGCCAGCACGAAAGAGAACACGCCCAATAGTAGCAGCAAAAGGGCTAATTTGGAGCGGAACACGCTGCTGAGGTCAGGCAATAATGCCAGCACAAAGGAGAAGACGCCTAATAGTAGCAGCAAAATGGCTAATTTGGAGCAGAACACGCCGCTAGGGTCAGGCAATAATGCCAGCATGAAGGAGAACACAGCCAATAGTAGCAACAAAAGGGCTAATTCGAAGAAGAACATGCCGCAGAGGTCAGGCAATAATGCCAGCACCATGGAGCCAACACCCGTGAGGGGAGGCAGTAAGGAGATCACACCCAAGAGCAGCAGCAAAAAGCCTAGTTTGATGGGGAATGGAACGCGGATGTCAAGCCCTACTGATACCATCAGGAAAGATTACATCAGGAAGGAGGATGTACACAGGAAGAGAAAGAGGGTTCTGTACACTCAAGATGAAATTGATTCTGATTGCTGTTTGTCCACTGAAGTACCTGGGATGCGTGCAAACGTAAGACCACCCCATGTGGTTGTAACAGAACCAACCGAGTGTCTTGGAGAAAACAAAGTTGCTGGTGAGGTAGATTGGGGCAATGTTCCTATCCATCCGGGTGGAGACGATGGTGCAGCCCCACCCAGGGGAGTCAATATGATGTGTGCAGTACTAGGCATTAGAGACGATGGCAAAGATTCTGAATCAGATGAAGAAGAAGCCACTGTAGAGGATCAAGAATCTGGTGATGATGAAATAGACGAGGAACTTAATGATGAGGCTGGTATTCTAGTCGATGATTTGGGTGTTGAAGTAGAAGAAATTAAACATGACCACGAGTATCCTATAATTTCGGTCGGCACCGAGTTCAGGAGCATGCATGAGTTCAGGATGTCGTTCCGACATTTTTGTATCAAGGGGGAGTTCGACGTTTATCAACTGAAGAACTCTACCGAGAGGTATGAGGCCGTTTGTAAGTTAACGTGGATGAATGGAAGGGCCGAGGTACATTGTCCATGCAGGATCATAGCAAGAGCCTTACTTGCGTCGACTGCAATTAGGGTACTGGGGCAATGAATGCAGCAAACCATTAGATCTCTCTCTCTCTCTCTCTCTCTCTCTCTCTTTTCACTCTATAACTACAATTGATGTGCGATATCTTTCTGGCAACTAGTCAACTCCGCTTATCTTTTAAATGAATATGTGTTGCAGGTGAACAAAATGGGCCCTCCACACATGTGTCCGACAGGCAGCAATCTGAAATCCTCAATGGCTGATACGGAGTGGGTGGCTATGCAATATGTCCATACTAAAGGATAACCCTAAGGAGACCACGAAGATAATTCAGACTAGCCTCGGTTCTAAATACAACATTGTCCTTCCGTATTACACGGTTTGGAAAGGTAAAGAGAAAGCTCTGGGGGTCTTGCACGGGGATTGGACCAATAGCTTCAGGATGTTGTGCAACTTCAAGGCGGAGGTACAGGCTAGGTGTCCGGGGAGTGTTGTGGAGATTGACACCGAATCAGAAGGTGGTAAAATAAATTTCGAAAGATTTTTCATGGCGCTTAAACCTTGCATCCAGGGATTCAAGGACGGCTGTAGGCCATATCTGAGTGTAGACAACACTGCCCTAACTGGCAAATGGAAAGGCTGCCTACCATCTGCCACAACACTTGATGGTCACAACTGGATGTTCCCAGTGGCATTCAGGCTGTTTGACACAGAAACGGAGAAAAACTGGGTCTGGTTTATGAGGCAACTCAGGAGATCAATAGGCCACATGGATCCATTGGCTATATCCACGGATGCATGCAAAGGGCTGACGAATGCAGTGAAGGAGGTGTTCCCGTGAGCTGAAGGTAGAGAATGTCATGCCCATATGATGCTCAACTTGTACCCACACTACGCAGGCAACGTATTTCATTACATGTTTCCTGCTGCTAGAGTTTACAAACCTAGTAGCAGCGAATATTTCATGAGGAAGATTTTTGCCGAAGCCCCTGAACTTCTAGAGTACTTAGCCATCCACCATTCACAGCTAGTTGATCCATATGTGGTTTGTGGAAAGAACACACATGCAATGACCACTAGTTGATCCATATGTGGTTTGTGGAAAAGAACACACATGCAATGAACACTAGTGGATCCATAACTGGTTTTTGGAAAGAACACACATGTAGTGAACACTGGTGGATCCATATGTGGTTTGTCAAAAGAACACACATGCAATGACTCTAGTGCTGGTTTTAGTATAAGAACACACAACTAATGACTCTAGTGGGTCCATGTGTGATTTGTGGAAAGAACACACATGCAATGACACTGGTTGATCCATGTGTGGTTTGTGGAAAGAAGACACATGCAATGCCACTGGTGGATCCATGTGTGGTTTGTGAAAAGAACACACATGCAATGACTCTAGTGCTGGTTTTAGTATAAGAACATACATGCAATGACTCTAGTGGGTCCACATGTGGTTTGTGATAAGAATACACATGCAATGACCACTGGTTGATCCATATGTGGTTTGTGGAAAAGAACACACATGCAATGAACACTAGTCGATCCATAAGTGGTTTGTGGAAAGAACACACATGGAGTGAACACTAGTGGATCCATACGTGGTTTGTGAAAAGAACACACATGCAATGACTCTAGTGGGTCCATATGTGGTTCATGTCAGGAACACACATGAAGTGAACACTGGTGGATCCATATGTGGTTCATGTCAGGAACACACATGCAGTGAACACTAGTGGATCCATAAGTGGTTTGTGGAAAGAACGCACATGCAGTGAACACTGGTTGATCCATACGTGGTTTGTGAAAAGATCACACATGCAATGCCATTGGTTGATCCATATGTGATTTGTGGATAGAACACACATGCAATGACACTGGTTGATCCATGTGTGGTTTGTGGAAAGAACACACATGCAATGACTCTAGTGGGTAAATATGTGGTTAATGTCAGGAACACACATGCAATGACTCTAGTGGGTCCACATGTGGTTTGTGAAAAGAACACACATGCAATGACCACTGGTTGATCCATATGTGGTTTGTGGAAAAGAACACCCATGCAATGAACACTGGTGGATCCATAGGTGGTTTATAGAAAGAACACACATGCAATGACTCTAATACTGGTTTTAGTATAAGAACACATATGGATCCATATGTGGTTTGTGGAAAAGAACACACATGCAATGACCACTGGTTTATCCATGTGTGGTTTGTGGAAAGAACACACAGGCAATGACTCTAATGGTGGTTTTAGTATAAGAACACACATGCAACGACCACTGGTTGATCCATAAGTGGTTTCTAGAAAAGAACACACATGCAATGACCACTGGTTGATCCATAAGTGGTTTGTGGAAAGAACACACATGCAGTGAACACTGGTTGATCCATGTGTGGTTTGTGAAAATAACACACATGCAATTCCATTGGTTGATCCATATGTGGTTTGTGGAAAGAACACACATGCAATGACACTGGTTGATCCAAATGTGGTTCATGACAGGAACACACATGCAATGACTCTTGTGGATACATATGTGGTTTGTGGAAAGAACACACATGCAATGAACTCTAGTGGATCTATCTTGGCATAATTTGATGTATGCCATGATGCATTTCATTGTAAAAGACACCCACTTTCCATTTTTATTCTACTCAGCTTTGCCCTTGGTTTTTTGATACTACCTAGTTTTGCCCCCTCTCTCTCTTTCGTAGAAGCCCAAACCTGTGCCCACTCTGTCTTCTACGCCTTGATTGGTTGTCACAGTTGTCACGCGGATCGTGCGCACCAACCATTGATCCTGTGTGATCCAACGAGGCTCGTTGCACACGTCGTGCCCTTCACAGGACAGCGCGAGACAGCACAAACGTTTCCCTCAACGAGACTTCTACAAAAAGGAACACGATGTCGTCAATGGAAAAAGTCGTCGAGTGGTGATGTCATGTTTAATCTAGTCTGCAAAGGCTACAAGTCTACTGCACGGAAACTGGTCATCCACGGCCCACGGGCTATACCATTATTACTATACAGCGCGCCTGCACTCTCACTTCCGACAGGTCCCCACCACACGAACCTTCCACGCGGCAGCCGCAGCTCGAAGAGCTGCCAACCGGGGCCCTCGAGGAGGCCTAAACGTCCCCGCATTAAAAACCCATCCTATCAGGTCCTCCATTCGCACTCATCCACTACTCTCTCTTCCCTATCCAGCAAAACCCCACAATCTTGAACTTACTTACACGCACCTTCTCCATGAACCCAGTGCGTGGGGGTGAGTGTCCGGGAATCGCCGCCGGGGTGGTGCTTCACGCGGCAGATCTAGAGGAGCATCACGCATCACAAGGCGAGGAGGACGTGTAGTTCAACCCCTTGGGGGCCCATGTGCTCGTTGGTGCTAACGACTTCGGAGGCGCCGATGAGGGCATGGATTTCTATGAACACGCTCCACTCATGTACCCGGAGGTACATCTATTTCTACATGTTTCATATTTTCTGCTCGAGCTTAATCTATCCTGGCGTCATAAAAAAATTAGTCCTAATGATTAGATGCAAAGTACGAACCGGTACATGGAGAGGTCTAGTCTGTTCTGAATGAATCCACATTATTTATTTATTAATAAGTTACCAAGAACACAAACCACATTAATGTAGGAGCGAGCTGGGGAGACGACCGTAATGAACTGCTGAACCTATATAGACATGTTATTGCATCGAAAGTAACTTGGAATGGTGGAAGAAATATATATTTATTATTTTGCTCATTTCAGTTTATATTCCATACATTACAGGTGTATTCAAGTGAGATGGACTCTAACAAGGAGACCAGGGACAACAAGAGCCGCCATGTCATGAAGAAGCTCAAGAGCGGGATAATCCATTTCTGCACTTGACTTGGGGAGCTCAAGTGCCCTTTCTGTAAGAAAGGAGTCAACCCGAGGATTGCCAGCTTGATTCCGCATGCGGTTGGCATCGGTAAAAGCCCGACTAGTAAACACAAGTCGGCGACCAAGGGTAAGCACGCTGCTTATGGCAAATTCCTGAGGGAGTATGTCAAGACCGGCCTAGTGTCCCCTTACTTAGGAATCAACAACTTCTAGCCAACCAACCCCGTCACTGTGCTGGCCCGACCACTAATAATATTTAGTTCTCTTACCGTATCTAGACCCTTAAACTATGGGGATTTCTATTTTCGTACCCTGCAAAATATATTCAAGTTCATCTTTATATGGAGTTAAAGTTCCGGTGGCATACATGTTATTTTTGCACGGGTAGAGGGGTGCCCCCGACAGATATAAGGGTTATCCTGTCCGCTAGATCACAGAGGACCAACGGTTGGTGGGCAAAACTGAGTACAACTGAATCGTCAGGGTTAGACACGAGGGAAAAAAACGCGACTCACGGTACGCTTGTGCGGTGCACGGGGCGGTAGCGGACACATGTGGCCGTGCACGGTGCATTAGAGTACGCGCTGCATGGTAGTGCAACGAAACGTCGCTTCCCTTCTTTAATAGAGGCCTCCCCACTCCCACTCATCACGCACTCTCTCACTCAACCGTCTCCACTGTCCCATCACCTTCTACAAACGCCGAACACAACTCCAACCACGCCGGCGATGGAGAAGAACGGCACGGTGGCCATCGGCGCCTCCAAGGCCACCGGCGAGGAGCCCCCTGTCCCCGTCCCCGCATCCACCGTAGCCACCGGCGAGGAGTCCCCCGCCGGTCTCGGACAGATCCCGATCAGCTGGGACCCCTACGAGCAGGTTGTCTACATAAGGCCGGAGAACCCCTACGACACCAGCATCGCCGACCCATGGTCTGAGGTAACCAAGGTTTTCTCCCCTTCCCTTGTTCTTCCCCCGTTCCCGTCGTTGGATGCTAGATCATATGTTATCAGGGCTCGGCTGTTCGTATTTTTTCAGTAGCTAACCCTCTTGTGTTAAATCTCGATTTTCGATGAATCCCCCTATTCGTAGTTGGGATCAGTATTCGATTTGGTTTGAGATTTGGGGAATAATCGGGAGATCTCATTCGGTTAATTTATGCAAAAAATCAATCCCGATAATCAAAGTATCTCAATCATGTCCTTATTTTACTCTACTGTTTTTTTCCAACAGGAGGATAGCAGCGACCTCCGCAGCGACGACGAGTCCAAGGACACCAAGAATCGTCATTAGCTAAGGAGGCTAAAGTCCGGTCAGTACAACAACTTCTTCGCCGGTGAAGTGTACAGGTGCCCCTTCTGTCCCACCAGGAGGCTCCACGCCACGGACTTCAACTCCCTCGTGAAGCATGCCGAGGACGTGAGGACCTGCGGCGAGTCTGTGAACGTCCACGGCTTCAGGGCCAAGCACCTGGCGCTCGGTCTTCACCTCCGCAACCTCCAGAAGGTGGCTATCGAGGAGGGTCGCGTGCCACCAATCAGACTCAAGGCGCTCAAGGTCAAGGGGCTGGGCAGTAAGAAGTGGAGGAGGCGCCAGAGGGAGGAGGCGGATGCCCTCCTGGCAGAGGCCACGAGGGGCCACTGATCAGCTGCTGCTGCTGTAAAGCAGCTTCTTTTTTCTTGTCTGTGTTGAACCAGTCAGCTGCTGCCACTGCTGAGCAGCCTAATTGTCGAACCTCGTTAAGTACCGTACTATATAACCTATATTAGCTGCTTTATCTACATCTGCTCTGTTTACTGAATTTATTTGTGGTGCTGGTTTGTTTTGCTTCTCTAGATTTGCTACCTGATTGGGGAAAAACGATCGCAAAAGGAACAATGAATGAAGAGAGAAGCTGATCTAGACTCCCTACCTTTTTGGGCAAAAAAACAAAACTGTTAGAGAGAGAGGGGAAAATGCGCTCTTAGAAAGGCCAAACAACAAAAAAAACTTCCACTTTAGGCGTCATGGCGGACGTAACGGCCAAGCCTTTGACCAGACGGCACCACCCTCCGAGCGCATGTGAGGGCTTCGGAATATTGGGAGGGAAAAAGTGAGGACAAACAAGACACAATGTTGCTATAGCTAAATCTGACAAAAAGCTGAATTTGGATTTAGTTGCAATTTGGCTAGAGCTCCACAATGTAGCTATTCTAAATCCTTAACCTATGTGGTGCGTTGAAACCTAATGCTTTTCCACCGACACGTGTGTTGCAAAGTTGCTTGATTGTGCATGCTTACACAAGTGGCCTACAGAGAAACTTATAGAAGCAAGGGCAAACGATCTTCATTTTGGAAAATTCTGGACAAGCTTTGCGTAATTGGCAGGCCTGATCGGCTGGGCGACTGACCCGGGGTGCAGGGATGCTAGGTCCATGTCTATGCTTACACTTCTTAAACTTGTTAGGAATTAATAATAACTGTACACTTCCTTATGTCCTGTCACGTTACGTCATGTCAGCAACGCGCACCCGCTGCGGATCGGCAACGGGACAGTGGTCTATGTGACCGGTCTTTGCCACGCCAAAGCCACGTCGCACACCCGTCCCATCGCCTACCGGGACAGACGCTGAATTTGATCGCTAGGATTGGAAACCATCGGTGCTCGCCTGGTCAAACTTGCTTCCGCATGGGTATGACCGGAATATTGGTAAACGGAATATAAGCATCGCCTTCCGTCTCCTCAGCACATCACTGTGCAAAAATCCCCAACTCATTCCTTCCGCCGCCGCCGGCACCGCAAGAACCATCGACGCTGCCCCAGGCACCGCCTCCGCCTGGCCATACCACCGCAACAGATCACTCCACCGCCTTGCCTAGTCCCAGCCACCGCTACAGACCCTAGGCGACCGCCGCCGCATTAGCTGCTGCCATGGACGCAAAGTATGGCGTGTTCGGCGACGGGAGCGACTACACCGACGAGTATACCGTCACTGCCCATGGCACCACCAAGATGACGGTCGTCCACACAAATGCGTCAGGGGAGGTCACCAAGGTCATCGCAATGTACGAGCGGTGGCTACAGGAGCCGATGGACAGGTACAAGATCGTCGGCCTTGACCTCGAGTATACCGGAGATAGGAAGAGGACGACGCTTTTGCAGCTGTCCATGCGCAACCACTGCCTCCTATATCACGTATGTAGGGCCAAATCTGTATGCCCGGAGCTTCGCGAGTTCCTACATAGGAGGGAGATCTACTTCGCTAGCGTCGACATCAAGAACGACACTCCGAAGCTAGAACGGGATCTCCTCGTTCCTGTCGTCAATCACGTCGATCTCCAACATTTGTGGAGGTACCCGGATGGCGGTACAGAGAAAGCTGGCATGGCTAGACTCGCTGCCGACGTCATCGACCGCGAGTACACCGACATGAAAGTCGAGTTCCCGAAGCACCTGCACGAGCAATGGGAGTGGAGGCACCTGGATTACGATGCGATCAAGTACGCAGCCAGGTACGCGTATGTCTGCCACGAGATGCTCAACAAGATCTGGCAGGTGGGTGAGTGTGCTATTTACCACTACTAGTTTTGCATTTTGTTCCTAGTTTTATCTCGCCTATTTTATCTCGCATGTATTTTCTAAGCATTCTGTGTGTAAGAACCAAGCTCATATGATCCCTGTGCTATTAGCTACTTAACCTATATGCTCAACATTACTCCTTTTGTATGCTCTACATTCATTCTTACAAATTCTGTCTGTGCCATTTTCATGGGGCAGAATGCAGGACTGACATGCATAAGATGTGATACAATCATAAGTAATAACCAAACCTAGATTATAGCGAAGGATACAGTCATAACCAAACCCAGATTATAGTTTGACAAAGGTAATACACAGCAGTTCGTAATTGCTCACATAGTGTACTTCTGAAATAACATGTTTTCATAAACACAACAATCATGCACTAATAGTCTACATCCCAGCCTGTTGGAGAAGGCAACCGATCCTAGGATGCCTTCGGTCGCTTGCCCCGGTTTGTAGATTCATCTACACTCCGGCATCTGGGGCAAACAACCTGCCTTGGTGGTGATTCAATGATGCGATGCCTGGAACGAGATTTTACAATCTGGCGGTATAGCTCGTGGCTAACATACCCGTCAATTGCAACGTACTTCAGATTAGGTTCAGAAAGTGGCTTATCCTCCTAGTAATCGTGCCCTAAATGCCTCCAAACATCTCGGCAATCTGTCCTTCATGTCAGCGTACCACGGGTCGATGAGTTTGGAGGCAAGAGCGGCCATCCTAGTAAATTTTCTGGATGTCCACTCTACACTCCTTTGAGATTCTACTGTTGACAGTCGGGCTTTCAAGCAGTTTAGTGTCATTCGTGATGTTGACACTAGTAAATGTGATGTGCTGGTTCACGAGAAAGTCATGAAACAGATCCCTAATGCTTTCGCCCCACCTGCATGAAAATGAATTTAGACAAATAATATAGCAATAACTTTTGCAAACAGACGGTTCACGAACAAAAAGACAGCAAAGTCTACCAGATCCTGTCAGCCCCCTTCTCGCAAAAAGGCTGGTATACGAGGACGAGCCCCTTCATGGAGAGTTGCACCACAGCGATCCTACGGTGGTCGCGTCTGTACTCGAGGTCGAGAACTACGAACCTGTTTTCTTCGAACTGCAGCCAACTCGTGTAATTATTCAGAGTGTTCCTCACCGTCCAAGGGTCGGTGGTGTACACAACATCGATATTCTTCCCGCCATGTACTTCGATGTCGAAGTGAGCAGTTTCTTGCCTGTCGTCGTTTCGGACGTCCGGAGCGTCCATGACTACAGGCAAGAGGTAAAGGATACGGAGGAAGAGGGTGATGCGGTGGTGAAGGAAATGGATGAGCCGTGGAGGAGAAACACGATGAGGCCGTGGAGGCGGAAATGAGCGGAGAAGTGAAAGATTGGAACCTCCCTTACCAATATCTGGAATGGTGCACGACCGTTTGTAGTAGGGTGAAGGTAGAGAAAAATGGCGGTTTTACACATCAACGCTAGTGCTTCCTAAATTTTTTTCTGCGCCACTTGCATGCGGTGGAATCGAGGTCTGCCATGCACGATCCAAGTCAAACGTAGGCACGTTTGCGCGTGCCGACCTTCACTCACTGACAGGCAGGCCGCACATTTCTCTCTTACAATTTATTTTTTCACTTCCTCTAGACGGTTCCGGTTCCCGCCCTCAATAATTACGCCCCCCTTTTTGTCTTCCACATGGACGAGAACCGGCGGCAGCGGTTCCTTGCAGATTCACTCACCACTCTAACAACTGCCCCATCCCTGATTCCATCCCCTCTCGAATCCATCCGCCTCCTTATCACAATGCCTCCATTAATCTACCGGATTCCAGACTCCATTTGCCGCTATGGGTAGAGCTTGGAGTAGCAGCAGGCTGAAGCGAAAGGCATGCGACGACGACCCGGATGGCCAGGGCGACCGCTACCGCGAGGATTGGGGATGGCCGAACCTCAGCTCCACGAACGTGCATAGGATCGCCTCGGGGTTGGACATCATATCAGTCGGCCGCCTCGCTCGCTGCATCCCTGGCTACCGCTTGATGATGCGGAACATGGACAAACAACCATTCGGCACGCCAGGCGTTCTTTACCCCGATAACAGCAAATGGCCAAATGACCGCGATGGCCACGTAAGTTCCAGTATCTAGCTTATTCGTTCAGTCATATCATTGATTCATATGTGCTGAACTCTCATCGGAATCCTATGTTCCTTTCGTCGAACGTGTTGTGTGCACGCACGGTTTGAACAAATCAAACCATTTAAGACTATTCTGTATAGTGGAAGCTCTGATCGTACCTGATATTCTGGTATTTTTGCAGTGACACAGTCTTACTTTAGGTGATAGACGAGTTGTCAATTTCGGTTTTGCAATGGAATGCCTGCTAGGTGATATTCTGTTTCCTAAAATAAAAACAAACAGATTAGACGATTTAAGGTTGTTATGCCCCGAGCTGTTTATGATCATCGTCAGGAGTTTGTTCTGGGGGCTCTGCTACTACTCCATATATTGAGTATCTTCGTAGTGACACAGGAACAATTTAGGCGATATCTAAGGAGACACTCGTATTTATGCGATATTTTGTGTACTTTAATCTGAAGGTCTAGTTGTCAAATTGTATTTGCAATGGAATCCATGCTAGGTGATTGTACCAACTGACAACAAACTCTGCAGAATATTCATGCAAAACTGATGTTGCTAGATAAGTGGTCTGAATCAGTAGTGGTGAATATCAAGGAAGAAGAAGAGACGGAAATGGAAGATGACCAGAACTGGGTGGGTGGCAACGGCTAGTGGCCGGTCCTTTTATCACAGGATGGCAGTACTTGGACTCTAAAAAATGGCTACAGATTGGTGAGACTTGCAGTGCCATCTTTGAAGGGTGTCGGCATTACTGCATTCAACAACGGGTGGCTGCCGCCCATTTCCGAATTCGCTTATAGGTTCAACATGGCAGAACTTGACCTCGTGAAGGTACAACTCCCACATAGACCGTGGGAGGGGGCATGGAAGAACTCGGAGTACGACCTCTTAGCGGTGTTCGACAAGGCAATCACATTCATTAGATGCCCAGAAGACAATGAATGGATAGTCTTGCGCGACGACTTCCTGCGGCCGGAGAAGTATGTTGACGCCGTCTTCACCTACGGCTACTCGTCGTACAGACCGCAACGCATTTATGCGGTCACTGAACCTAGCGGCGATGTGCGTGTTTGGGAGCCGTCCATTTGGGGTGAGTCATGGTGTCATATAGCATGTAAAATCCCATTCAAAATTCTTCTTACTAACTGTTAGTAACATGCAGGTACCCATGCATCCCCGCGCATCATTCAAGCTCCGGTCATCGAAGATGCAGTAGCAGATGCTGAACTTGGGACACGACGCTGGTTCCTGGCACCTCTTGGAGACAACACAGGACAGGATGATGAACTCATGTGGATTCATATCAGGGGAGCACTAAATAGCGTTGGTGATACAATAGAACATATGGGGACACAACTTTCTTCATACCCATCGTTGCGGTGTCACGTTTTCTCGAGGTCCGCATGCCCATCCAAAGACCAAGTTGAGCAAGTCTGGAGTAGAGTCAACAATCTGAAGGGACAATCTATGTTCCTTGGGATCAACTACCCTTTCTTTGTCGGAGCCCCTGGAGCTGTTGAACCTGTAATTGCTCAGGCAGCCCTGGCCCCTGATTCTGCTGCTGCTGGTGGTGGTGTTGGTGGTGGTGGAGGTGACGAAGAACTAGCTGCTGCTGCTCCTTGTGAAGCTGGCGAAATACTTGGTGATGCTGCTGCTAGTGAAGCTGACGAAATACTTGGTGATGCTGCTGCTGGTGAAGCTGACGAAATACCTGCTGAGGCTGCTGCTGGTGAAGCTGACGAAATACCTGCTGAGGCTACTACCGGAGTCTAGGAAGAACATGCTGGTGTTGTTGCTGAGGTGCCAGCACTTCCAGTGTTGATAGCAGACTGTGTGTTTGCTGCACACTCACCCGCCTATCATGCTGACATTCCAGATCCGACCTGGAGCCGAATCCACGTCGGGGGGAGGGGGCCTACAACTGGCTCATCAGTGGGGTCGTACTATTTGAAGGAGAATGAAAGATGGCCAAATGCAGCATTCTGGTTCGTTCCGACAATACCACCAGCTCCAGGGACCTAGTGATCATACTGGCAGATCCGATGAACCACTTGTCTTTATCTTTATCATTAGTTACGCTTATGTGTGTAAAGACTAAGCTGTGCTTATTTGTGTAAGACTCAGTTAGGCCTAACTGCGTAATATTCAGTGAAGCCCAGCTTTTCTTTCCACGCCCATAAAAACAGAATTGCAGCATAGAACATACAAATGTAATGTGCATACAAGGCATTTTTGCTCAGGATAACAACCACTTCAAGAAAATGATACATCGTGTACGCATTTGAACACATCACTAGAATGTGCCACCTATTGATGATTGATGACATGGATCTAGCTTTTCTGCGCGTATTTGCATTGAATTGCTCATTGATTTATTCACATATTTTTTGGCAATGGCTGATGAACTCCACTCTCTTGGTAACTTGCTTCATCAGCGAGCACTTGTTGATGCAACGCAAAGTACAGAACATGGTCGTCATCGTCATTCCATTTAGGGTCTCTATGTTTCGTCATCACAGAGCTACTAATTTCAAATGAAAATCTAGTAAACAATATATATGTACACTGTTAGAGTATGCTACGGTCATGGTACATACATGTTTTTCTACAATCACAAGAAGAAAACTTGATGCATTTTCACCTTGTTGGTGTTGTGCCGAACTCGGTGGATGTGGCTTTGGGGTTTAGAGAGGAAGGGGCCATGGCTAGTGCGTGTGCGACCACGGCGACGGCGAGCTCGGATTCTAGAGGAGGCCAACAGGACCGAGCATGGTCGGCATGGTGACAGATCGCACCCGAGAATGAATTCCCGTACCCGCACCGTGCCAATGGTGCGGTCATGGTGAGGGCGAGCTCCGATTCGTGATGGGGAGGAGAACGGGCAGAGTAGGTTCGTCCAAGTCCTAGCTCCGCGCCATGGACGCGACCATAGATTTCCGCCCTAGAGGAAGAAGAAGACCCGTAAAGGATGCATGCACCAACGTTGCAAGCCTACATGGCAGCCTACATGGCAGCAACGACGACAACGACATAACAGCGAAAGCTGACAGGGGGGGCCAACTTGACGGCTGTTAGCCTGATTTTTTGTATTCAAACGTAAAGTTGAATTCGTGCCGAAAAAGACCCTCCGAGTATTTGGCACGCCAACTTTAGTCATCGCAGATGATTTCAGGGAACTCGGGTACCGCGTTGCCTGGCCACCCCAACTTTCAGGCCGCAAAATGATATTCTCCGTATTCTGGCTCCGTGTCCCCCTCGGTGAAATATTGACTTTGGCTTTTGTCCCGTCCAATTATGAGAATATTCATTTTCTGACTTTCCTGGAACCAAAAACATCAGAAAACAGGCAGCTGGAACTGTGGCATCTTGTTAATAGATTAGTCCAAGAAAGGGTATAAAAAGTACTCCAAAGTGTGGAAAAAACATAAGAAAGTAGATATAAACCAAGCATGGAACATCAAAAATTATAGATATGTTTGCAACGTATCAACATCCCCAAGCTTAACTCATGCTCGTCCTCGAGTAGGTAAGTGATAAAAAGAAAGAATAATTTTTGAGGTGACATGCACCATCATAAACTTGATCAAAGTATTTGTAAAACATTGATAGCTGGGATCATAGTACTTCAGCATAGCATGAAAGATAAAGTTCTAACAATAAGACATAGCAACTATGATGTAACATGCAAAGGCACAAATAAAAGATTGATGAATAACAATGCTTTGCAAGACGTATGTTTGTTTCACATAAAGAAAACATAGCATAGTGGCATTCAGCTTGTCCCTCATAATGTAGCAAATCATAATTGCATAGGACACCTTCAAAGTTCATAAGGGTGACTAGATACAAATAGTTTAAGAACAAGCAATATCAAAGTTATGCATCAATCAACAAGTCTTGGGACAATGCACATTAAACTAAGAATGGCCACTATGCTCTCTTAATAGGTGCATAGAGATAGAAGATGAAGACTCAACATAAAAGTAAAAGAAAGGCCTTCATAGAAGGAAGCGGGGATTTAAGTCTCATAAAGAGCTTCCAAAAATTATGGTACTTATTAGCTTTCAGCTGTCATTGCCCCTATCATAAGCATCTTGAAGTGATTAAGGTTAAAGTATATGCTTGACAAAGTATAAATTGGAAACCTCATGGTACTCAAGTTTAGTCACCGGTAAGTTCTTGCCATAGTAAGTACATGTGTATCATAGAGAACCGCCAACAGGGTACCCCTTGCCCGATGATACGGAAGAATCCCCATATCCAAATGACAAGGCAAGCAGACAATGAGCATCTCAGCAATCTTCTTATTTACCATGGGAAAATGGTCCCTTTTTCTCTCTTTCCTCTTTTCTCATATCTTTTTTTTCTTTTTCTCTTTTTTTCTCAATCTCTATCTCTTTTTTATAAGAAGAATGCTTCATAGATTTCTCATTATGGTTACGCTACAGGTTTCCACCATGATTAGGCATGGATTAGACCAGTGGCCCAGGCGTTTCTCTAACACACATACATAACTCCATGGACTTACAAGCTCCCCTTTCATTTCACACCGACGACATCCATAGACAAAAGAGCATGCTATCAACTAGGTACAATGTACAAGTGCAATGTTGAAAGCGTTCCCCATGACAACATGGTTCTGCTAATCCGCAACATATAAGTGCAAGCATATACAACATAGATGACACAATGGTTCAAGTTTATTAAGGGCAAGAATAGTAAAGTGTGCCATCAAGATCGTGAGAGCTTTAATCACTAATTTTCACATAACAAGTTTAATTCAAAAGGTAGATAAAAACATGAATATACTTGGAATAGCAAATGCTAATAGGTAGGTATGGTGGACTCTTTAGAATAACTTGTTTTTATTTGGAGTTGGATGCATGAGTGGGACTCATACTTGGTTATGGAGGCTAGCAAAAGACTGGGAGCGACCAACTAAGAGAGCAATAATGGCCATAATCAGCCAAAGCGACAAAACATCATTAATTAAAGCATAAAGTGATATTATAAGTCAAAAACTAAAGGATCATCAAGTCTATAGCGACTTGGGATAGTCATAACACGGTGTGAGCATGCGCCAAGTCAACCCAAATAAAGCATCAAAGGAGAATACCACAATATTATGCTTTAATATGCTAAAACAACGAATGATTCTTTCAAGGCACAATAAGAAATCTCAATTTTTTATAACATTTCATGCTACAACACTAACCACTAAGCATAAAGCCAAAACATTATCAAGCATACCATGACAAAGCATAGGCCACAGTCAAAAACAAACTCCTTTTACCACTTAAGCATGAAATTTTCCTACTCTTTTCCAATCCAAAGCAAACTTATTTGAAAACTAAATGTATGAAAGAGGGGGGTCCAACCAATTTATTCAATCAAGCTAAGAAAACGTGGCAAAAAAAAACCAAAAACAAAAACAAAAACGAAGACGCTCCAAGAACAACACAACTGTGCATAAAACAATAAAAATGAAGTGTTTGGAAGGAACCTGAGATTTTTATTGATGAAGAAGGGGATGCCCAAGGCATCCCCAAGCTTTGATGCTTGTAATTCTTTGATATTTCTTGGGGTGACACGCGTGGCATCCCCAAGCTTGAGCTTTAGTCCATTCTTCATCTCATTACATCATTCTTTCCATACACCTGAAATTTTTCCTTCATAGAAAACTTCACACAATCTTTATTAGCAACATTAGTGCACTGAAGATAATAAATCTTTGGGTTCGGTTCCAACACCAAATAAACTTACATTAAAACACTAGCTACTGTAGCACTTCCCTCAAAAAGCTCAATTATCCAAAAAGAACCCAAAAAGGAATCAACAAGAAGAATATGGAAATAATGGCAAAAATCTGTCAAAATAGACCAGAAGGTAAAAACCAATTTTTTCTAAGACCTTCTGTTGCTCAAATCAAAAAGTGTTGAACTAAAAAAAGTTATATAACAACCTGGGGCAGAAGCACAAAAATTCACGCCACAAAACAACATACAGATATGTTACACGAATTTTACAACGAAGCACCAAAATCTGTTTCGGGACTAAAACTTTCCCAAGAGGTTACTCTTGGCACAAAAAGAAAATAAAAAGGATAATGAGCGGTTATTACAGAGGTAATAACTTCTAAGACTCATCTAAAACTTTTGGGTTATCTCCCAATAAGTACTTTTCTTTAACGCCTTTAAGTTAGGAATAATAAGCAAGAAAAGAATCAAGTGTTCTCAAATGAAGAAGCATTAAAACCACATTTATTTCCCTTACCTCTCTTACTTTTATTCTTAACCTTGGGGAACATATGATTATTTTGTGGAGAATCAAAGTGCATGGCGCCCTTTTCCACATCTATTATTGTTCCAAGGAGTTTTACTAGGGATCTTCCAAGTGTAATTTGTCCTTTTCCTACACATTCAATAACAAGATAATCAGTAGAGACCATTTTCCCTAGGATCTTTGGAAACACTCCTTCAGCTATTCCAATGGGTAATATTGTGGCATTATTAGAAATAAATATTTCTTCTCCCCCTTCAGAAAGTCCCCAAAGATTCATAGATATCTTTAGGCATAAAACAGAATTCAGACATGATATCACAACGAGCATGAAAAGTTTCATTATTTATAACAATCTTTACTATAGGAAGCCATTTTGAGGGTTCAGAATTTATTGGAACATAATCATGATGCTCTCTAAGCGTGTTATAGCAATCTTTTAAACTAGTAGTGTGGGTCTCAAGAGTGTTCAAACTAGCAAATATGTTTATAAAGGAAGAATCAGATTTGCTAACTTTTTTATGGCATTAAAAGCATCATCCTCATTGCATTGGAGGAAATCTCCTCCCACTACAGCATCCAAAGCATAGCCATAGCAAAGTGCAATTCCAAGGTAAAGTCTACTAATAAACAAGTTTTTAGTCATTTTAGGTTTAGTTTTTTCATGTAAATCAGAGATTCTAGACCAAGCTTCTTTGAAACTCTCTTCAATTCCTTGTTTGAAAGTAAAAATCATTTCTTCAGGTGACATAGTGATTGGAGCAGTGCTAGACACACTAGCAACTTAAGATAAGAACTAATAATATTTTTTTTGTGTTTTTAATATAAAGAAGCAAACTAGTACAACTATTTTTTGTGTGTTTTTGATAAATAAACAAGCAAACAAAGCAGAAATAAACTAAGCAAAAAAAAACAACAAAGTAAAGAGATTGGTTATGAGGGACTCCCTTGTGAAGATGTCCTTGACTCCCTGGCAACGGTGCCAGAAAAATACTTGCTGACTCGTGGTTGATATCGAGCTCGTTGGGGAACCCGAAGAGGAAGGTATGATGAGCATAGCAGTAAGTTTCTCTCAGTTATGAAACCAAGGTTATCGAACCAGTAGGAGCAAGGAAACACCTCCAAGGTGTTGTTTCTAACTTGGAATCCTGCACAACAAAACCACAGAACTTCGTCCCCAACTTATAGTGAGGTTGTCAATCTCATCGGTTTTGCTGAAAACAAAGGATTAAACGTATTGTGTGGAAGAAAGTAATAGCTTGCAGAAAGTAAACAGAAAACATTGAACAATTGTAGATTGATTGTAAAAGAAAGGACCGGGGTACATAGTTCACTAGTGGTGATTCTCCTGAAGATAGATGACATGTTGGGTGAACAAATTACATCGGGGCAATTGACAAACATCGAGAAAGCATACATGCATATACTAATCATCTTGACTCCTTTGAGATTCGATTCGGCATTACAACATTATACATAGACCGTAATCCAACTGCATCTATGACTAATAATCCACCTTCAGGTTATTATCCAAACCCCTCCCGTATTAAGTTGCAAGCAACAGATAATTGCATTACGCATTGTGTGTAAAGTAAACAATACGATTGTTCTATGAACAAAGGATTATTGTTTCCTCCGTAGTAGCAACAACACATCTAGTACCTTAGAGATTTCTGTCACTTCCCCAGATTACTAGAGGCATGAACCCACTATCGAGCATAAATACTCCCTCTTGGAGTTGCTAGCATCTACTCAGCCAAGATATCTACTAACAACAGAGAGCATGCAAGATCACAAATAAAAAAGACATGATAGAATCAATAATCAATCTGAAATAGCATCTCAATATCCATCGGATCCCCGCAAACACAACATGTAGGATTACAAATAGATGATCTTGATCATGAACGGAGACCACAAGATCTAAACATGATAGCACAAAGGAGGTGAACCAACCATCAAGCTACTACATGGATCCGTAGTCCAAGGTTGAACTACTCACGCATCACACCGGAGGCTTGCATGGTGATGAAGAAGGCCTCCAGGGTGAATTATCCCCTCCGACAGGGTGCCGGGAAGAGCTTCAGATCCCTCCTGATCTAGGGATGGAGATGACAGCGGTTATAGATTATTTTGTAGAATTTTGATCGGGTACTTAGGGTTTTTGTGTCGGAGGCATCTTATAGGCGAAACGGGAGGCCGAGGGCGTGCCCTAGGTGGCCACACCACCCCCTGGCGCGGGCCAGGACTGGCCGCGCGGCCAGGTGGTGTGGCGGCCCTCTGGCCCCTCCCCGTCTCGTATTCTGGCTCTGTGTCCCCCTCGGTGAAATATTGATTTTGGCTTTTGTCCCGTACAATTCCAAGAATATTCATTTTCTGACTTTCCTGGGACCAAAAACAGCAGAAAACAGGCAGCTGGCACTATGGCATCTTGTTAATATGTTAGTCCAAGAAAGGGTATAAAAAGTACTCCAAAGTGTGGACAAAACATAAGAAAGTAGATATAAACCAAGCATGGAACATCAAAAATTATAGATACGTTTGCAACGTATCACTCCATCATCCCCTTCGGAGACATCCACATCTTCATGAGTGAAACTGACTCGGGCCCTAGTTCCCGAGAAGTCAAAAACTCATCAAGGCTCACACGGACCGCCTACGGTCAGCACACGTGTGTGGAAGAATCTGGGTTGTACCTCTCTCTAGAGTACGACAACTCAGATTAGGAAAATTCATGGCCCACCGGGACCACCCCTGTGTAGGATATAAAGGTGGAAGGACCCGCAAATCCTCTTGGCTTCCCCAAGAATGAGAGATGTGATGGTCACACCTTGTCGGCGTCGTCACCATCTTCGATCTAGCCAGATGCGTTCAAAGGGATGGAGAACCTCCTCGCGAATACCTCGCAAGATGGATGAGGGTGAGGGAAACCCTAGAGGGTGACCGCACCGATGAAATCGTTTACCACTTCATGCTAGGGCTCACGTCCGGAACAGTCCTCTGGCATACCCTCCAAAGATGGCAGGCCGTAGGCCCTCTCACCCTTGGCGAGATGGTCGCAATTGTCAATGAATACACGGATGCCGAGGAGCACTCCCAAGCTATGCCTAGGCCTGAAGCTAGAGGAAACAATAACAGCCCACCTCCGTCACCCTCCAGATCTGTCATCAATAACATCGAAGCCAACTCCGACTCCGTCCTTGATGCGCTATACGCCGACTTCAATATGGATGGAGGCGGCTCATACACTAACTGGGAGGAATATGATGCTGTTATGAGGGAGATCGAGCAGGAGATCGAGAAGGAGGAGCACGCCGAGAAGACCAACACGTCTCACCAGGTGCTAGTCGCCATTGGTAGCGTTATGGAAGAAGACGGAAGGAACCAAAGCATGAGAGAGCTCCGCCCACACCTGCGGTTACCAGAGCAGCAACAGCCAAGAAAGCCGTCGAGCCTCCGGTTATCCACCCGCAATAGGCGCAGGAACTCACCACGGCCTCCTGTACTGCGAAGCAGTCAAATCAGCCGCCATCGCCACCATCAATGTCTATAGCTGGCAACCCATTGGTTACTCCCGCTGACAAGGCGATCTACGGTGCATTCCTCATTGAGCCCATTACCGTTGCCCATATCCAGAGCATTACGGAGCTTGATGAGAAGCGTGCAGCAATCCTAGTGGAGGCCAAATGCATCGTGGAACAGGGCGCTAAGCTGGACAGAGACATGGCCAAGGCACATCAATATATCAAGGCGGCAAGAGCTATGGAGGCTGAGTACAAGCAGTTTCTACTGAAGAACAAAGCAAAGAAAGCACCAGCTCATGTCATTGAAGACCCCGGTGTTCGATGGAAGTTGAGATATGGCGGATCCAAGCTGGCAAAGGCCACCCCATACATTGATTTAGAGGGGAGGCAAGTAATGCCAACTACCGCCCTCAACATTGCCGTCGCCAAGACCGTCCTGGAGCAGGACAGGTCGCTAGAAGCAGTTGCTTAGGTGTACGGCCTCGTCGTCAAGGCATGCAAGCAACATGAAAAGGCTACATCGCAGAGGCTTGAGTCCAACCCGAAGCTCTGCTAGTTAACCCTGAATAGCCGTAGAAGGCCAAAATCTCCCAGTGATGAGGTATCCCATATAGGCTCTACAGAGCGAAGACGGAGGGATGCACACAACTGGGATGACGCCATACCCATATCCTCCAATCACGGAGAAAAGGCTCACCCTCGTCAGTCATCGCCTCCACCACCATCCCGACATCACGAGGAACCATAGCCGCGCCACCGTACAAGCATGCCACCACCTAGCCCTCCCCATGTTGGTATCATTATACGCGACCAGGGCGAGCAGCCCCGGCATGTCAGAGATTGCAGCGGTGTTGAAGGATGCAGGAGCCGATCCTACAAGGAAGTACCACGTCCGACAAGCAGTCGTGACAGGCATGAGGAGTTGCAAGGAGGGAGCAGCAAGAAGGCTAACCCACCTCCTCCACTGCCATCGTCGCCACCCAGCAGCCATCATGGCGGAGGGCATGGCGAATCTCATAAATCACGCCACAACTCCCCTCCCCATGAAAGAAAAGGGAAGCAACCAGAGCCGTATGACGCATGTTCACGGCTGGACAAGCTCCAAGAAGCACGAGAGATCCCAAACCTTAGGCCACATTGTTTTGGACCAGTAATACGGGACACAACCTACCCTAGGGCCTCCGGATAGACAAGACTATCAAGACCTATGACGGCACCACCGGGCCGGTTACATGGTTGCAAGACTAGAGAGAAGAAATTCACATCCCAAGGGGAAACCCTAATGTCACTGGTACCGCCCGACAATGGATTGACGACTTGCCGGAGAAATCAATATGCAATTGGTTGGACATGCATGAAGTGTTCACCAAGAACTTCGAGGGTACGTACAAACGTACATGCACTGTCGGACACCTATAGTGGTGCATACAACAAAAGTATGAAACCTCTCGTGCCTACCTCTCTCGCTGCCTGGATATAAAAAATTCCTGCGGAGGGGTGCACGAACAAACCATTAGGGCCGACTTCATCGAGTTCTAGAGAAGGGACCTTTGCTCTGGCATACGTTGAAGTGCAAGAAAGACAACAATGAGCTCAACCTCTACGCAATGATCACGATGGCTAGCGAGTTCACCGCTGCTGATGATGACGCGCGTGGATCGCTGCTAGCAATAGCAATCCCTACTCAAACTAGGAAGAACAATAATAACAAGTGGAAGACTCCGCCTGAAGAGAAGCAAACAACCAACATGGTCGCCACAACATTCACTAGCAGAGGTGGAGGCGGAGAACGTGGTCGTGGCTGGGGAACTAGCCAGGGTCAGCAAAGGAGTGAGTCTACACCCTTAGTGCCCCGTGTTCCCCAAACATATGAAGAGTACCACAATATGCCGTGTTTCATCCACCTCGACGCAAACGACAAATCCACCCACACCAACCGCCAAAGCAAGTTTGTCAATGACCTCAAGGAACAGAGTGAGTCCGGCTACAAGCAAAGTCGGAAGAATAGACCCCGCAGAAAGGGCAATAGGAAGAAGAAGGAGGAGGAGTCTAAGGATTCAAGTGATATGGATGAAGACGTGGAGCCCAAGTCCGCCGACAAGGGCGAGGGCAAAGGGAAAAACCCCTTTGAGAAGAAGGCTCCAGTCTACCACACTTTCCTTGGCACCCCCACCATCTGGGCCCAAAAAACCTCACTGAGGATACTGATGGCTACCCTTCCTCCGGTTCCCTAGTACGTCAGGTGGTCGGAGATTCCAATCACTTGGAACAAGAAGGATCATCCAGATCTTATCCCAATAGAGAACCAGTATGCCATGGTCATCAACCCCTTGATTGACGGCACAAAGTTAACCAAGTGCCTCGTGGACAGTGGAAGCAGCATCAACATCATGTACCTGGATACACTACACAAGATGAACTTGACAGAGACCCAGCTAAGGAAGAGTAACACCATGTTCCACAGTGTTGTCCCTGGCCGACAAGCTAATTCCCTGGGCTGCATCATCCTTTCGTTCGCTTTTGGTGATGCCAACAATTACCGCCAAGAACGCATGACCTTGAAAGTGGTGCCTTTCAAGAGCATGTACCACGTCATCTTCGGACGTGACATCTTCCACTCTTTCCTCGAAAGGCCATGCTTTGTCTATAACAAACTCAAGATACACAGACCAAACAACACCATCACCATTGACGGAAGCTTCACCAAGGCACGTTAGTGTGAGCTTAGCGAAGCCACCTTCACCGAAGCAGTCCTCTACGGTGAGGAGTTCAAGGAGATCCAGAGCCAGGTCGATGCCTCGGAGATGCGAGCTTCAAAGAAGCAAATCACTGCTTCCGAACCCGCATTCAAGGCCGCCATCAAGACCAAGCAGGTGGAGCTTGTTGAAGGAGATTCCTCCAAGACCACTGCAATTGGCATGGACCTAGAACCCAAATAGGAAAGCGTGCTCATCGAGTTCCTCTATGAGAATAAGGACATATTCACCTAGAAACCTACCGACATGAAAGGTGTACCTAGGGAACTTGCCGAGCACAGCTTGAATATTGAACCTCATGCTAAACCAGTGAAACAACCTCTATGACGCTTTGGTGATGAAAGACGAAGGGCTATAGGCAAAGAAATAGCTAGGTTACTTAAGGCTGGCTTTATCCGAGAAGATATTCAGACCCGATGGGTGGCAAAACCTATACTTGTACCCAAAAATGGAACCAATGGATTAAGAATGTGCATTGATTATACCGGCTTGAACAAAGCGTGTCCGAAGGATCCATTTGGTTTGCCTCACATTGACCAAGTCATTGACTCGATGGCTGGCTCGGAATTTCTGTGTTTTCTCGATGCCTACTCAGGTTACCACCAAATCTAGATGCGAAAGTCGTACCAATTGGCCACTTCATTCAACACACCTTATGACACGTACTGCTATGTCATGTTTCCCTTTGGGCTGAAAAAAGCTGGTGCTACTTACCAACGGATAATGCAACGCTGCCTACATGACCAAATAAGACGCAGCGTACACGCTTATGTGGACGATATCGCGGTAATGTCAAATAAATCAAACGACCATATTGCTGACTTGCAGGAAACCTTCGACAATCTCCGGAAATACAACATGATTCTTAACCACAAGAAGTGCATCTTCAGGGTGCCATCCGGCAAGCTGTTGGGCTTCATCGTTTCAGACTGCGGAATCGAGGTTAACCTAGAGAAAATCAAGGCCATCCTTGACATCAAATTCCCAACATGCTTGAAGGACATATAGAGGCTCACAGTCCGCGTAGCAGCAGTAAGCCTGTTCATTAGCCGACTTGGAGAGAAGGCTATGCCGCTCTACAAGTTGCTCAAGAAGGCGGAGAAATTCTTATGGATGGATAAAGCTGATGCAACACTTCAGGAGTTGAAGAGAATACTCTCCTCCACACCAATACTTGCACACCAGTATCAAGGGAGCCTATGTTAGTTTACATGACGGCAACCAACCGAGTAATCAGCATCGTGATTGTGGTGGAGCGCAAGGAGACAATGCATGAATATGGAGTTCAGTGACCAGTTTACTATGTAAGCGAGGTCTTGATGGAATCCAAGCAGCGTTACCCGCGCTACCAAAAGATAGCTTACTGAGTTTTCCTTGCTTCACGGAAGCTAAGGCATTACTTCCAGGAGCACCCTATCACATCATCAACAACAGCGATGCTACAGAAAGAGTGGTAAAGTGGGGCATTGAACTTGCCGCCTTTGAAATTACCTACAAGAGACATGATGCTATCAAGTCACAAGCATTGGCGGATTTTATTGCAGATTGGAAAGAACTGCCAGAAGACACTCCTGTGCCAGAGCTAGAATATTGGGTCATGCACTTTGATGGATCAAAGCTATTCAATGGCTCGGGGTCTGGTGTATTACTACAATCACCAACAGGGGAGAAGTTGCAATACGTCCTGCATATCCACTTGAACGCTACCAACAACATGGTGGAGTATGAGGACCTCATTCACGGACTTCGAGTAGCGAAGGATATTGGCATCAAGCGAATAGTTTGTTGTGGAAATTACGACTTGGTTGCCTATCAAGTAGCTGGCACCTGCAACGTGTGGAACCCTATGATGGCAACATATCAAGATGAAGTAGGCGATATTTCCAAGTGCTTCGATGGCTACGAAGTCAAGTACGTCAAAAGGGATGAAAATGAGGCGGCAAATCTGCTATCAAAGCTTGGATCGTCTTGCCAACCAATTCCGCCAGGCGTTTTCCTGGAGCTTTTATGGACCCCATCCGTGAAGTGAGCGGACCCCAAAAACCCGGATAGAGTGGACTCATTAGTTAACACAGTAATAGTGACCTCTCCGTCTTGGATGAAACCGTTCATGAACTATCTACAAAGACAGAACTTTGTCTGCCGACAAAGTCAAAAGCTAGAAATTGTACAAAGAGCAAAAGGCTACATCATCATTGACGACCAGTTATATAAAATAAGTACCACATGAGTTTTCATTCGATGCGTCTCCCAGCAGCAAGGTATTGATATCCTTAGAGAGATACATCTTAGAGATTGCGGGCATCACGCCGCTAAGGCCTTCTGACAAGGATTCTACTGGTTAACTGCTAAGACGGGCACCGACAAGTTGGTACAAACATGTCTTGGGTGTTAGTTCTATGCAAGACAACCAAATGTTCCAGCTGAAGAATTGCGAACCATACCAATAACTTGGTCGTTGCAGTTTGGGGGCTGGACATGGTGGGACCTTTGCATATAGCACCTTGTGGATTTACACACTTGCTAGTAGAAGTGGATAAGTTCACAAAATGGATTGAAGCTAAACCCATTAGAAAGCTTGATGGGGCACCAAACCTAAAATTTGTCTAAGATCTGTTGGTGAGATTTGGTCTCCCACACAGCATCATCACCGACAAAGGCAAAAAATTGTCTCTCGGAGAAGTTGAGGAGTACTGTCATGAAAAACGCATCCGCCTTGACCTAGCATATGTTGCACACCCATAGTCTAACAGACAAGTTGAACGGGCCAATGGACTAATTCTTCATGGAATCAAGCCATGCTTAGAGGAACCGCTACAGAGAGCAGCTGGAGCTTGGGCGAAGGAATTACCATCTGTACTATGGAGTTTAAGAACAACACCCAACAGATCCACCGGCTTGACTCGTTTCTTCATGGTTTATGGAGCAGAAGTTGTCCTACCATCCGACATCCTCCACGATGCACCAAGGGTCGTCGTCTACAAGGAGAATGACATTGAAGAATCCAGACGCTTATTTGTGGACCTACTCGAGGAAGAGCACGTGCTGGTATGCCAGAGATCGCCATCTACCAGCAGAAGCTACATGGCTACCATAGTCACCGTGTTAAGAGTCGCTCATTTAAAGAGGGGATCTGGTGCTTAGACTCAATAGGAGAAATCACACAAACTATCCCCGCCTTGGGAAGGACCGTCCGTCATAAGCAAAGCATTGCTAAATGGTTCCTATTACCTCATCGATATTCGCAAGTTGAAAGATAGGACTAAAAATTGCAAGCGCAAGCAACGTGACTTCGATGATGACTACCCGAAGATAGATTGGCCATGGAACATAGCACAACTACGTCCCTTTTATACTTAGCATATTTTATATTATGTAATAAGTTTCATATATGATCAATGAAATAAAGCATTTGGTTCACTGATATTCTCTAAGTCTTTTACCTCCTTTAGTTATTCATTTTTGGATCATATAAACCCTTTATGCGCGGCCTACGGGCGTTAGCTTAAGTTTTCTGGTCTACACGTTTTCTGAAGTTTTTATGTGGATCCCGGAGTAGTGACTTCTCGACACTCAAATCCAATGATTTTGCTCTTAGGTTCTTGATGGTGATATTAAGCATCATCACCTGAGAGCATAGTTCTGTGCTGCGAATCTTCTATCTCATGAAAGGTCAAGCATACGAACCAGAATAATGGATAAGCCAGCACTTGCTTAAAAAATATATACATGCTAGAAACAGATAAGTAGCAGAAAACTTGAGTACAAGTTTTTTCTGCCTTACAAATTCATTAGTTTTTGCATAGACACATTGCAGAGACACATTTAATACAAATATTGCTTTTATGGCTCTGCTACAGGGTACTTCGTGGTGGCATCATCAACAATAGGAGAGCCAGGCCAGGAATGCTCATCAAACTCAAAAGGAGATGGGCTCGACTTAGAAGAAGCCATGTCCTCATCTA
This sequence comes from Avena eriantha, assembly GCA_910589775.1. Taxonomy (NCBI): domain Eukaryota; kingdom Viridiplantae; phylum Streptophyta; class Magnoliopsida; order Poales; family Poaceae; genus Avena; species Avena eriantha. The sequence goes on along the minus strand of OU342742.1, from coordinate 332,866,137 downwards.
GTATCTCGACAGGCACGCAGATGTCTGCCTTGACCATCTTCGCAACTCTGGTGTCGTACCCAGCAAGGGAGTTCCAAATAGCATCACTATCGATCACTTGCCCTTCCTCTTCCAGCTTGGGCATGCCGGAGGTCACTAGGTCGATGTCGGCAATGTAATAATGTGCTCTGACCAAGGACATGGTCATCCTTGCACCAGCCCGGATGCAAGAGGATTTCTATTCCTTGACTTTCTCGGGGGCTCGGCGCAGGATTTCCGAGTACTTGGCCACTGAGTCTGCCACCTTGATGTTTATCCCTAAAGGCTGGGCTATCTCCTTGGCATGCGCGATGGCGGTGCTGACGAAGTTGCCGACAAGAATAATGCATTCCTTGGGATCCAGAGAACCTTCACCCAAGTTGGTCAAGCCAATGGGAGTTGTGGTTTGCATAAGATACGAGGACCATGAGTATAAGTACATCAAACATTTTTCCAAGGTACATAATTGATCAAGAAAGAGGAAATATACCGAAGATGCTGGATTTGGCTTGCTTGCATGTCTCTTCCAAGATGCCATGCTCATCCTGAAGTTTCTTGTGTGCCACAAGGGTCCGAGAGTTTTGCTCTTAGGCAGCTTGGTTTTGCTCCTTGAGGCATTCAATTTCTTCCTTCAGACGCAGCATCTCATCATTCGCAGACTCTTGCAAGACCTTCATCACCTCCTCGTGTCCCTTCACTACCTCGGCCAGGTCTTTCTTCAAGATCTTGTTTTCACTGTCAAGCTCTTGAATATGCTTCGATTGCTCGACAATTCCCTTGGCCTTGGCAATAAGTTCTATAAGACAGAAAAACAAGAACACTATGACAACACGGAAGAAAATGACTATGAGAAATAGCAAGGAAAAAGTCAGAGGAAAACAGACTCTTGCTATTCGCGTTATGTTCCTTCAGAAAAGCTGTTTTACGCTTTTCAGCATCCAGGTCCGTCTGTAGCTTGTCATATTTCTAATTGGCCTTCTTCCTCTAGGCATTCGCATTCTGTGTAAGCAAAAGAATTTAGTTTCTCTTAGAAGCTTCTATCCAGAACTATTTTAGTTTCATCTAGAATCTCGAGGGCTACAATATGATATTTTGATCTATGGTTAGTTCTTCTAGAGCATCTAGTTGAAACTTTGCTAAAGTTTCAATTAGAAGCTCAGGGGGCTATGGGATTAAATCTCAAAGACAAGTATGCTACTCTTAGAGCATCTAGCTAGAACTTATTCTACTTTCGCCTAGATGCTCGGGGGCTACACTATCAAGTTCTACTCTTAGTTCTTTGGAGCACTTAGGCCAATAACTATAGAGGGATATGTTATACGATAAAAGTTAAAGTTTAAAAGACTTACAATGGCAATAACTTTGAGATTGTTGGCCAGATTGGCATATGCAGTGTGGAAGATGCCGACATTGTTATACACGACATCGCCCTGCTGGATAAGATCATCCAGGCTCAAAGTTGGAGGCACAAGAGGAAGTGGCGTAGTAAAGCCGGACGCGTGGATGAAGCTCTAGCCGACTATCGTATTGCTATGGAAGTTGAAGGTGCAGAAGCTCCTGCCTTGTCAGTTGCCGCTGCTGGCGCTGCCAGTAGCAGGATTGGCGGCAGGTGTTGGAGGAGCGGTGGCGGGAGAGGGCTTGGCGGCCATGTCTTTGGTCAACAAATCGCGAATGTTTTTTGACCCTCCAACATCTCTGGAGGATCGCTTCAGGCTAACACCGACTTTCCTCCTAAAACGTACGAAGTATAAGTACAAAAGTTGAATAAGGTGCAAACTACTATAAAAGCTGGAGAATGAATGCACTTACTCCATGGGAGGAGCCTTAGTCAAAGGGATGTCGGTGGATCTCTTCTTCTCTGCATCTAAGTTGGTGGTGGATCGTTTGGAGACTCCACTCTCCGATTTCTTCTGATTCTTGGCCTCGGCAACAGCGTCAGAGGTGGAGATCTTCTGCTTTCACGCTACCAGAGCTAGGTGATCCTTGGGGGTGTCATCGTTGGACACCACTTGGATACCCTTCAACTTGGGATCATAGACCTGGGAGGACATTTGATCCTCCTCCAAGGTTGCCAACTGGGAAACAAAGATGTGTTAAACTGATAACTTCGAGATGGAAAAGCCTTAGAGTATATACGTAATGAGCAACAAAGGAAACAGAAGCTACCGCTGGGCACTTCCCGCATTCGAACATGTCATAGGTGATCTTGAAGCCACGCTTCATGTCTTTCACCTTGACTATGTCCTTTAGCGGGAGTTTGATGGAGTCAGTGGAGAAGTTGTCCTACGAAATATGCATGGGATCCTTCTGTCTCTTGGAGTACTTGCACATCAACTCAGCGTGGCGCTGCAGAGGATGGATCTGGCTAGTAAACAAGCACATGGCTAGGTCCAAGCCTGTCAAACCTCCGTATATGAGCCATTTGACTCGCCTTATGGCATGATTGGCTTCTTTGTCGGACGGAAGGGATGCTGGAGACCTCCAGGTGGGTGCTTCGGCGGAAGCTCCATCGATGAAGTAGGGATATGTCTCAAGACGGTCAGGCTGAGGAATGTATGGGCCATAGGAATATGCACGCCGCCAGTTCTTGCAGGATTGATGACCCACAATGTGGGGAAGCGCCGGCTAGGCCGGATCTTAAAGAAAATTGTTACACATATCTGCAGATCATCCTTGGATTCTACGGACTCTCTCTTGACGATGAAAAAGTAAACAAATAGATCTAACCTAGGTTTTATTCCTAGGTATCCTTCGCACAAAGCAATGAAGTTGTTGAGTACGAGGATGTTGTTGGGAGAGAGGTTGTGGGGAAGTACCCGGAAGTAGCGAAGGACATCCAGGAAGAAGTTGGAGACTAGCAGGCTTACACCACGTACCAGCTGAACTTTGAGGTATACCTTGTCTCCGGCTTGGGGAGAAGGAGTCACCTCGCCGGCTGACGCCGTCCGCCAGACAAAACCCTCCACCGCGGGGAGATAACCCTTGGCGATGAGTTCTTGTAGATCTTCGGTGGAGAGGTTGGAGCCCCTCCACACTCCTTTGTGGGAGTCATTATCTTCTTCAGTAGCTTCTGGCATCTCCCGTCCTTGGTCGTCGCTAGTGGTTTCCACCACAACAGTGACAGGGACGACGACCCCCTCTAGTGGGACCTTCACTCCCTGGGATGGCTCCGTTATAGCCTCGAGAGTGACCGTCGTAGAGGGAGCAAAGTTGCTGGAGGCCATTGTGTAGATGGGAGAGGATGGAGAAAGGGGAAGCTCTGGCTATGGTTTTCCGTTGAGGAGATCGAACAGTCGTGTGGGTTGGGGAAAATGAAGACACAGGGGATAATGTGGGTAAAAGAAAATAATCTAGCCACAGTCAAAATATATAGACCTGATGTCAAGATTCGTGCAGAAGGATCCTACGGGCGAAGTGTTGCTTACGTGGAGATGAGCGTGCGCGGTAATTTTTCCACGTCCTCCGTCTTTGCCGCTTTACCGTTTGGGATTTCGCACATGTAAAAATAGCTAATGATTAATTCCCTTCCTTTTGTGAGTTTCGAGGTAGCATAGGCTATACCCTACGTCATCCTCCTGACGGTTGCAGTGGAGAGGTCACGTTTGAAGATTCCATCGAAGGCGGAAGTTATCCGACTCTAGAAATGAAGACTCAAAGGATCTCCGGCTTCATTGTGAAGCCGGAGAGGATTGCAGGGTTCTTTGGGAAACCTTTGAGATATTGCTTGATGGATTGCCAGCATCATATAGACGGAGCATTCAAGATCAATAAGCAAGACGACGGAAGATCTCAAAGTCCTTCGGGGGCTACTATTGGGATATTATATGTAACATCCCAATTTCAGCAACCCTGATTAGTTGTCCAGAATGCAAAAAATAGGGGGAACAAAAACTTTTTCTTGTTTAATGCTGAAGTGTTTGCTTGTTGTTGGATATGCTTATGCATATGAACGTGTATTAGATCACATACTCCTTACCTTAACACAAGTTGACAAAAGCTACTTCCCAAAACAGTCTTGGCTTAATTTCCATATTCTCAAATGTTCTGGCATTTCAAAGCATGAGCCAAGATGCTTATGTAACCAAAACTATTTTTGTAACTTCTATTGACAAAACTATGGAGAGTTATATAATATAACCTCCTTATGTTTTCAAGACAGAACCTTCAACTACTGTTACCCCTAGGATCTCCAAAACCTTTTTGTAAGATTTTGAATTCTACTTCTGGTAGAGATACCAAGGATCTTACCTTGTTCAAACTCCAACCTATTTCAAAATACCCATCCTTACCTCAAGCTAAGCTTGGTGGTAACCCCAGTAGTAGTTGATTTGTTTGTAAGATGAGTTGCCTTGATCTGCTGTTTGAATTGTCTGCTTAGGAGATAGTATGAGCTACTCTAGGAGCTCATCACTAGGATTAATATGTCTCCAAATCATCCCACCCTAAGCAAGGATACAATCTAGATCTGATCCCTAGCTACTAGGTGATCATCTGAAACCCTTACCCAGATCAATTCTGTATTGATCTATTCTAGAAGCTTCCAAGTTAATGAAGCCCAATATCAAGCATGGATCCCTTCTACTCAATCTACTCTTCAATATAATCCACTTGATGATGCTTGGGTACATTGCAACCCATCAAAATCATCTCCACCAACGTTCTAGTCAAAAACCCTAAATCTGCCAAATTTGGCCAAGTCTGGAAATCTATTTCCAACATCACCTTTTTGAATGCCTCCTTTTCCCAACCCTTGTGCATTTTTGGAAATGCATCTGAACCATCTTTTTAACCATCCTAAGGACTACCAAGGCCCACTCTTTCACTCGGTTATATTATTCTCCAACCCACTTGTCCTTGATGGTTTTGCAGGCCAGAAAATAACTTTCCCTGCAAATCTAGTCAGCATGCCTACTTTGGTAGAAGCTCACACCACCATCCAACCCTCTTTGGACCAACTCCTTGCATGGTTGTGTTCTAATCATATAGGTCTATCATTACCTACTTCACATGCTCCCATTGGATCCTTGAGCTGATTAAACCCACAAGGTTTTGAAGGCTAGTTGATAATCTGCTTTGGCAGGCTTATTTTATTCAAACTTTGAAAGCATGTCTTGATGAGCTCAAGAAGTACCAAGATCAAACCCCTACACCATTGCAATATACATCACTTGGTATATCCATCCATATGTACCATGCCCCAAGGGGAGCTCTGAGCTCCAAGATCCAACATGGTTTTGATGGTATGAAATTAACATCACCCTAGATCTTGAATCTAAGGTATTTCACCAAAATCAACATGGATTCTCCAATCCCAAGGTTGAAAATTACTGATACACCTTGTCTACATCATCTACCTTGATCATCAAGATTTATCAACAATTATCCATATTTTTTTATGGACCAAAACTATTTAATTTCCTTTAATAGGCAAAACCTCCAAAACTTCTTCCAGTAAGGAAAGTTTGGTTTTTGCCAAAACGCTTCCCAAAATTTTGGCTCAATTGAGGTCCACATATCATCACCCATCCTCCCACTTCAAAAAATAAATATTTTTGAAGAGCTTTATTATTTATTTTTTCCTATTTTCTTAAATGGCAGAAACAAGAAATAATCCTTCAAAAATCCTTTCCCACCTCAATAAATCTTGGGAAAATTCCCCTAAGTGTGTATTCACATTTAGGACCATATCACATCAAAAACTCCAACTGTCCAATGTGAAATTATCAAATTATCTTCTAGAAACTACTTCTGTACTTTTCGAATAAATGATTCTAAGTGGACTTCAAATCCTTAGAAAAATCCCAAATAATAATTCCTGGATATCTATCTTGACCTCATCTACCTACCAGTATCATCTTCCCACCTTGTCCAATACAAAATTTGGAACTTACTTCACACACCTCCAAATGGTCAATTTTACCAAATCAATCAAGCATTGATCCAAAACCAAACCCAAACCCCACCCATCTTGCTCAATGCATCTCCTCAGCACTAGGACACTCCCCCAGGTCGACCAACACTGTAGCATCCCCTGTAGCAGTCTGTCCTCTAATGCTTGGACACTAGAGCTTAACCTCTTGTGGTTGTCTTGCCTTGCAAACTTCTTGCAGCAACACCCACTGCTTCCTCTCACTTTCTGCACAACCAGAGGCACCCCACACTCCCCCTCCATCGCCCACAACAACACCAGCCCCGGTTTTCCTTCCTCCCTCCCATGCCCGATAGGCCATGTCAACCATGAACCTCCCCGTGCTCTTAAATGGACTAGAGGACTCCACCCCACCCCTGCTCCCTCATTTCTCTCCCTCACACTCCACTGCACCTCACCAGAACCTCCCCATCCTCTCCCCTGCTCTGCCTCGCACAGGAAAGGAAGTAGAAGCCCTCTCGGCCTTCTATAAGATCTGCCCATGGTGCTTTCATCCCCGCTTCACTCCCCCTACATGCCACGTTTCTGAGCTCCCCTCCTCCCCCTGCATCTGACCCTGTCCTCTGTTAATCGCAGGATCACCGGAGGCCACCGCCGCAAGCTTGAGACCGAGCAGAGCCTCACCTGCAACCCCGGCGTCCCAGACCCTCAGCCCTGCTACATGCACCGCCAAGGAGACTCCCTGGACCTCCCCACCCTCCTCAATGACCTCCTAGTCGGCGTGTAGCATCACCCGAGGCCGCCCCGGCGAGCTCCCGACGTTGTTTCGCCACCGTACGGCTTGTGGCATCAGATCTACGTCAACCCCCACCGTGTCGCCCATCTCCGAGATCGGCGTTGTTTACCGCGTCGTCTCCGCCACCCCACGGTCGCCGGCGAGCGCCCTGGTAAACCCCACCGCCGCCCAGACGCTGCCGCCTAGATGCCGCCTAGGGTTCCTGCCCCCGTGCCCCGCCCGCGAGGTGGAAGACGACCGGGAGCCGTGGATCGCGATCTAATCGAACGACTCCCGTCGCTCAATACCTCTTCGCCCCGCCGGCCCGCTGACCGCCGGGCCCCACCCAGCAGAATTTTAAATCCACCCCGCGCGCTGGCTTCCCCACGGTGGGCCAAATCCCATTCGTCCGGCCCAAGTCCACCTGGAAAAACCAGCCCATCTCCCTGTCCTTTTTAATATTTCTCCACCAGCTCTGTTCTGGCTTTTTGGTTTAAATCTTTTTAAAAATGGAAATCAACACAAAGTGCCTAGTTCTAAATTTTCCTAGGTACATCTATGTTTTCTTTAACACTCAGTACCTTTGGATAGCCCAGAATATATATAGATTCTTTATATTAAATCCATATCTAGAAGGTATCCAAAACCCTCCTAAAATCCCCCTGTGAGTTTCACAACTCCAAATTGGGTAAAGCCAAGTGCCCCTGGTAGGTATTACGTGTACCCATCTAGTGGCCTTGGCCTCAATCCAAGTGGAGCTTTTGTTCTCCTATAGTAAAAATAGCAAAAGCAGAGGCTTTCCACCTTTAGAAAATTCCCTAGTAAGATCTAAAACATATTTTGGGTAGTTTACACGTCCCAGTGATGTGGTTCATAATTACCTACCTAAATCCAGGAGCTCATGATTTATTGAGCCTTAGATATTTTTTTGTGAATTAAACTATTATGTGCATGGTTTATTCACCTCTAAATTCACTACAGTATCTATACAGATCCAAAAAGGGTGATTCCAATTTCTACAGAAAGGTATTCCAAATACCTACATTGTGCCATTGGAATCAAATTAAAAGCTACTGTATATTTAATTTGGTGAAAAAGACAAAATGCCTACAGAACTGCCTTTGGGAATTTCCTGAGGGCATTCTGGTAATGGTCTTCACCTAATTTCCAACTCTCACTGAACAAGTACATCAAAACCTACTGAACCATCCAAGGGAATATTATTTGGAGCTCCATAACTCTCCTAGTGAATTATTCCCTAAAACTAGAAGTTATTTCACTAGAAAAATCATAACTAAATAAAGAAAAGTGATAAAATAGTGAAACCACTTTTGTTGGTTTCATTTTATGAAATCCTATTTGTTGGTATCATGGTTTTACAATGGTATCATACAGAATATGTCTTGCTCCAAAATCCATCTCATAGGAAGTTTCTAGACTAGAAATCCTAAGGGATTTTCATCCCCTTCTCCAAAGCCATCTCAATCTCCTATTTCCAATCCTCTCACAAAACCATCTGAATCTTAATCTGGTATTATTCAAGTGCTAGCTGTATGTATTGTTGCTTGTATGCCTTGTGTTGATTGTGGCTTGGTTTGTTTGCATGTGCTGTCGGGACGACGATAGTTGCGATAAAATCGGAGAGCAGAAGAAGTGGTATTTATTATTGATATTGGTATTTTGGGTTATTTAAAGAAGAAGTCCAGGGACATATATGCCATATTGCTAATCTCAGGCAAGCCACCTTCTTGCTCATAAGCCTTGTCCTACTGTTTTACTTATGCATGTTTTATTTACGGTTTATTAAAAACTGCATTGTCTTACTATATGTTGATATATATATATATGGTAGTGGTTTGGCTCCTCCAAACTATTACCCTTGGTACTACTAAGTACAACCCCTTTGGTGACACGTACTTGCCCCTAGTAGAATAGATGGTTTATATCACCATAACCCTTTGGAGACCCCCCCTATTTAGCCAAAGCAAAGCTAGAGGATGGGAAGACCCCGGAAAAAGTTTTTACCAAATGTTTTATGATAAAACCTTGGTGAGGTGGGACCTCCCAAGAGATGTTGAGAAAGAAAGAGGTTTTTGTTTTTACAAAGTGCTGAAGGAAAACCGGAGGAAAAAGGTTTATGAAAACGCATCTGGTTCTCTGCAGTTTTGCTAGAATAATTAACCCGTGCAACCACATTACTCTAGAATGGGACAAGGCTAGATTTGAAGTTTGTCTATTCTGGTATGAGCTGCTTCGCAAGAACTACAGGGGATCGGGGATCCCTGGAGGGTGGGCCTTCTCTGATATAGGTCCATGTGAGACATCGACCTGGAGAAGAACGAAGGGTTGGCAGGCCTCCACGCGTTACTATGAGCCCCTCATTGAAAGTGCGAACGCGGGACGTGCACTAAGCGCTCCGGTTGGTCCTCGCCCGACATCCCAATGTTGAGGGGATTAACACTCATAGGGTAGGCACTTATATTGGAGTGGGCATCCAGAGAGTCTTGATCGATTACTTGACCCACGATCGGTGAAGATCAGGGTAGTGTACCCGGATGGTGTGGGTAATGTGTACAACCTCTGCAGAGTGTAAATCTATTCGAATAGCCGCGTCCATGGCCATGGACGGTTGGGAAGGTTGTTGTAGAGCGGTGCTGGTTTTGTTTTCAAAAAGGAGTTCGGAAAGAAATGATTTTAAAATGTTTTGACCATGGGATGGTCGGGAAGGATACCTTCTTTGACCATGGGATGGTCAGAGAGGTATGGAACGAGCCTGGTCATGGGATGAACTGAAAACGGGAACAAATGGGTGACCCAGTCCTAATGTTTTCCAAAACTTTTCAAAAAGGTTTCCAAAATGTTTATAAAAGTTTTCAACAAAGATATGTAGATGCTATATCTACAAGAGAAACTATTTGAGAAAAGAACCTCCCTTGGAGCCCTCCTAATACCACAGCCATAATGCATATCCTCTTTTCATTACTATTATCTTCAGGAGGTTTGCGAGTACATTCAAAGTACTCACTGGCATTGTCCCTGGCTATTAACTTGGTCAGATTTCGAGAATAAGATGGGTTGGCGATTCTGCGAGCTAGGACGTTCTCCGAGTCAGTTGCCTATAGGTTAAGGCATGGCTCGGGCTCTATGCTTGATGAAGATCCGCTGCTGTTTATTGATGTAGCCATAATGGCATTCATGTAAGTCGTGTAATTCAGTATATTCTCGGATGCTGTAATGATACTTGTTGGTTATGTGCCACGACAAACTGATCGTGGGATCGTGGTTGTATGCATAACAGGGATTCTCGGAAGATTAATCCGGGGGGCCCACATAATAAATAGGTATCACCATAGCATGTCTCTAATCCGGCTAACCCGGGTGGCCCACAGTGGGTAGCAAGGCCTATGGTCTGCTGGGCGGCCCAGTTAGACGGACCCAAAAGGGAGGTCCATGCCAGAATAAGGAAGGCTACGCAGGAGTCACTGACATACTCGGAGCCTTGGAGTGCAAGACACAAAAGACTAGTTAGTATCAGTGTAGGACTCTTTACCATGTCTGGCAATGTCCTTTTCCGGTAACCCTCTGTTCTGGTGCCTTTATAAACCTGACCTCTAGGAGCCTTAGGGCACCAATTCATAATACCCTCGCACAGTGAACCGATCTCTATAACTTGGCGTATTTCCATTATAGTGATTTGTAGCAGTAGTAGAGTTCTTCCACCATTGTGTGACTTGAGCTTGGGTTAACTATGTTACCTCATACCCGCCAACTCTCCACCTTACCCCACGTCTCTAAACACGCACTATGAGGACCCCTCCATGGCATACTCATCGGCAATACCACGACAAATAAAATGAGATCAAGCATGTCTTGAAGAAGAAGAATATGGAGCTCCTGATGTGTATATTCAAGACATCGTCCCCAAATGAAGATAGAAGAAAGTAAGTGCTAAGCTAAAGATGTGCCATCTCTAGAAGATCTCATGCTTGAAGGTTACCATCCTCGGTGATCATGGAATGATGAAGACAAGTTCTAAGAAAGTGTTTCCCCATGTGTATGGGGGAGCAATCCGCAAGTCTTCATCAAGCTGGCGCGAGCAAGAGTAATCAAGAAAGATATTCCATCTTGAGGAGGACAAGATCTTCTACATCAAGCTCAAGTGAAATGCTCAAGGCAAAGGTATGATGTTGATAGGCTGGGTTTATGGTAGATAGTCGTATTATCAAGAAGGGCTCTCGAGTGAGTAACTCGATTGTATCTTTCGGAGAGAGCTCAAAACTTATTTGGATCCTATCCATGTCAGTTTCTAGAGCTGGTGGTAATCTTCATAACAAGCTCTAGATCATCAAAAAGGTTTGCGTTTGTATCTCTTATTGCATTTTTGATCTTGCGGGTTTTCAGGCTCCACACCTTGGAAGATATCTCACATATATATATGCTTGATATCTTCTCCCTTGGTGGTATAAAATAGTGCCATTTTTTGATGCTACTTGTTTCTATCTTTCCAACAAAATTTGTTTCAATTTAATCAGAGTTTCCAAGGTCAAGTTATTATGTTTTGCGTTTTGGAGGTTTTACCAGTTCGTCTCTTTTAGAGAGGTAAAACCTTTCATCTTATGGTTTTCTCTCCATGGTTAGACAATTATGTTTCTCTTCATGATCTTGTAGATATTGTTGTCCTCTTCGAAATGAGCCCAATATCAACAAAATCAGAGTCAGGATGCAAAAGTGATTGCTGTTTTCCTACCGAGTGTCGGGAAGTTGCAAAAATCTGGTAGTACCGAAAAAAGTCAGGTAGTTACTAAAATGCGTATGGAGACCTAGGAACCCTAGGAATTCCGGTAGTACCGGGAAAAATTCCGGTAGTATCGGGATTTCCTAGCAAAAGTGTGCTTGGGTGACCGGGAACCCCAGGAAATGTTCGGTAGTGCTAGGAAAGTCCGGTAGTACCGGGAAAAAGTCCGATAGTACCAGGAATCGCGCTTTTGGGCTGCAACGGTTGGATTTGGGGGGGGGGCTATTCAAGGGCCCTTCTTCCCCATCGGTTCCCCAACTCTTCTTGCAAGTTTTATCCTACATTATTGACCTTCCCAAGCTTGCTATCTCTCAATCCCTCCAATGATTCTTGCAGCTTCTTGAGGGAAAAGAGACAGGAGATCTAGATCTAGATTTCCACCAATCAATATCTCCTCTAAGTGAGGGGAATCTATTGGATCTAGATCTTGGAGACTTTTGTGGTTTTCCTCTAGTGTTCTTCCTCTCTTATTCCCCTAATAGCTTTTGTGGCTTTGGTGGAATTTGGGAGTGAAGGACTTGCCATTGCATTAGGTGCATTGGTTTGAGTTCTCCTCGGAGGATTTGGTTGGTGAAATTAAGAAGCTTGTTACTCTTGGGTTCTTGGAACCCTAGACGGTTGTGTGGCCTTTGTGGTGAGTTCTTGGGGCCTCCAATTAAGTTGTGGATCTCTCCCCAAGTTAATGGCCTTGGTGGTGATTTTGGGGAGCCTCCATGATGAGGATATCCCTACTGATTTGTTGTCTCCAACTCCTAGTGAAGTAGTCGATGTTGCTGCCAAGACCAAGTCCAATGAGGCCAGGATTGGACCCATTACTAGAGCTCGTGCCAAGCTACTTGAACAACAGGTGAATTCACTCCTAAATGAATCTGATGTTTTTATTGATCAAAATTTTATACTGCCTAAGTCTTTGCCCTTGTGTGTGATCAGGTTCGTTGAGGAAGTAAGCATGGCATAAGGAGTAGAAGGGCTAATGGAAAAGATGCCCAGCGTGATGATCATCCAAGGATACACGATGGAGAAGTGGGAGGCAGGCACATGGAGGAAGGAGAATATCATCAAGAAAAAGGACGTAAAGTTTTCTGAAGAAACCAGAATGTTTGGCCTAAACCACCTAGAAACTCTAGCCTACCAAAGAGGCATCGAGGTGGTAGCCATTTTGAAGGCGAAATCGGAAGCCACCCGGAAACTCTGAACTTTCTACCAGGACAGGAATGTCCGGCGCACTCCACACCCAGTGTTTGGCCTAGCCGGAATATCCGGTGCGTACCAGCTGAAATGTCCGTCCGTCGACCAAATCTGGTCCAAGTTGGCTTGTATCAGTTTGAGTTGGACACGTCCCTGTTTTAGTTTTTGGACGTCCTAGCTTCGCTTATAAGCCCTGGGATGCCTCCATAGCTAGGTTTAGACCATGTTTAAAGTAAACCCTAGATTCGTTGAGTTGCTACTTGCATCCAATTGAACCCCTACACCAATTCGTATCGGTCTGGTGTATTTGCTACTATCAATTAAGTGTGAATAGTTGATCAATTAGGATTTAGCGAATTTCAAGTTTCATGTGATCTTTCGTTCCATTTGGAATTATAAGATTGCAAACCGCTTCGTGGTCAGCAGCTACATGCGCAAGTGTGTGAAGTTGCGAATATCTACAAGGGTTGAGAGATATTGCATTGGCATCAGGGATTAATCAAGAGGTCTGTGGGCGGCATACAAGTTATCTCCACCCACTATCCTCATCTATCACCTTTGCTTACTGAGAAGATCGGGCCACCCCATATCACTCCAATTAAGTTGTGGATATTTCCCCAATCTTGTACGGGTTTGCTAACCACCCTCGAGTGTCCCATAGTGGATCGGGTGCTTGCTGTGCGACAGGTGCTTAGGATAATAGGGTGCGGCCTCTTGTGGCATTGGTCGTCTTAGTACCACACAAGCCTCGAACGATACATACTCCCTTGTAGGGAGGAACACGATCGTCGTCTCCGCGTGCCTTGATTATCTCTATACCCGATCCATTTAGTTATGCACTTTACATTGTAATAGCCTTCGTGCTTAAATTAATCTATCTTACTATCACCTTGTTTCTTGTCTTGCTTAGCATAAGTTGTTGGTGCACATAGGTGAACCATAGTGTATATAGGCTTTGTGCTTGACAAAAGAAAACACTAGTTTTATTCCGCCGTTGTTAAGCCCATCTCGTAAAAGTTTTTAGCCATCTCGTAAAAGTTTTTAGCCCTCTAGGCGGCATCCGTGATCTTCCACTATCATATACTTATGCCATGCTTTACTGCTTTATCTACTATTGTTGCTCGAGGAGTGGTTTACTACTATACTATTTTGGAAAGTCGAATGTTTTCGCGGCATCATCAAGCCCAGTCACACTTCCGGGTTTCTAGACCTTTAAAGCCATTGGCACAAACTCTGGATCTATTTTGGAGCACGTCAAGCTTCGTTGCAGGTAGCTTAGTGGGGTGGCCTCTGAAATCATTTTTGAATCTTGTGAATACTTTGTCGTGATGCCTCCTTGCTTTCATTTTTTCCTGAGGTTGATGGTGTGTGCGTTGCTATTTGTGCATCCCTGCAGGGTAAATCTTTCAGAAAAGCCGTGTCCGCAGTTATTGACTACTTGGAGCATAGTGTCTCTACCATAGTCAACTCAAACTAAAGTAGTGCTATATATTTGACTTTGGCATGACTAGTAACCAACTCCACTACAACAAAATAGTTAATTAAAAGTGCCAACAACTGGTGGTATTGGAATGTATTATGCTATCTATATCTGAGTAGTAAGTAGTGCAACTATAGTGTAATGATGGATAAAACTGCTAACTGTTTGAGTTCCTCGGAAGGACTTCCTTGTTTTGTGTCGATGGAAAACTCCAGGATGGGTTATGTTTGGTGTTTTTATCAGGTTGGTTCCGAATAGGAATTTCTTACCCCTCTTTAATAGTCGATAGTTGTATCAAGTCTATATAGGTTATTTAGTGCATGCTTTGCTACCTCTTTAGTCCACCATAACCATTTAGGCGAGAGCTACCAAATTTCAAGACTCTCCATGTACTGGCCTTAGTACTTGTCAACACCCGGATTTTTAATCCAAGATGCCTATTATGCCATACATCGCAATCCCAGGATTACCATTTTTATGAGACATAATGGATTGGATATCACAGTACATCATCCATTACAAACCATAATAAGGTCTTACACGAATAAAGGATCTCATGATCCAGTCTTAATACAACCAGCAGCGGATTAAATAATAAGCGTAGCAGTGGGGTCCATCTTCAGGGTCACAGGCAATGCTGACAATGGAAGATAGTCCTAGTTATCATAGTCGTCCTGATGTCCTTCATCTTGGTAGTCTCCTTCATAGTCTGGCCATAGTAATAGCCAGGGAAAAAATCCATGAGTACTCTTTAAGTACTCGCAAACTATCACTAACAAGTAAGGTAGTTCTAGTTGGAAATGCTAACTCTAGGTTTATTTGTAACGTTAAGTTTGAAACCTAAGCTGAGTTCAGAAACAAAGAAAGATAAAATAAAGTTCTAGAATCACTTAAGTTGGGAAGCTACTGTCATAGTCACAACCCTGTTGTGGTCAAGTCAAGATTCATCATCCATATCATAAGTCATTTTGAAAAACATCTGACAACGGAACAGTATGGCCACTCCAACTTTCCATAACCGCGGACGCGACTATTCGAATAGTTTGACCCTCTACAGAGGTGGTACACTTTCACCACAAGATTCGATACATCTGTTAGGGATAATCCTAAATCATCATACTTAGTATGCAGATAATCAAACATAACCTTTCCTTTACACACCCTAGTATAAGCACCTCTCCTATGAGTATGGCCTCCCAACCATGACCATCTGTAACCTTGGGCACTGCATAGGTAGACAACATTGAGAGGTAGCCTCAGCTCAAACCTCTCCCACGAGGGAACTAATACTAATGCATATAAACTTCCGGCTAAGCCTTACCCAATTCAGGTATTGTGGTTGTACGGTAAAATTGGAGTGGTATCGCATCCGAACCTAACCATCAGTTTTGTAAAAGGGCTAAGGCTCATGCCTTAACATTGTCATCAACATAAACCATTTGTGTTTCTAAACACATGTCAAAAGATCTCAATAGAATGACTCATCATTCCAAGGTTTTCCCAAATCATTTTCACCAAGTATTCCCATCTAAAGTGACTCAAGTTCTAGTTTAGCTCTAAACTACTAAGTTAAGAGTGCTCACTAATATGGGATGCTAAGATCAATCTCATGCCATAGAATGACATCTAAGTTTATCTAGATAGGTCAAGTTTTATACTTTTTATGCTACCTTCAAACAAGTAAAGGATTTTCGTAAAGTAAAGAAAGTAAAGTTTGTAAATAACATTTGGAGTAGATATAAGTCCAAGGGTATAACCAAAGCCTGCCTAATGCATTTACTTATGTTATATAGTTTGCAAGGTCTAGCTTGCATTGTTAATGATGGCTTGCCTTGGTTGGTTGAGTGGTTGAAGTTTTCTTCCTCCTCCTCTTGGTTGAACTCCTCCTCTTCGAAAGCTTGGTCAGTACTATCGTCTATAAATACATACGGGATACACAATCACCAAACAAAGCTTAACTAGTCTACTTAGCACACTAAGGCACACATTTTATGATCTATTATCATCACATGCATCACAAGGTTTAATTAACTAGCTTCATTCCTTTTATATGAGAAAAGTAATTTCTACTCATTGAAATTAACTAAGATTTAATATTCTCCAATTAAAATATGGGATCATGTGGACACATGTTATCACCACATATTCTAACATGGGAATGTGACTTAAAGGTTGGATCACATTTCAATAAGTTTAAGTTTAATATTTAATGATTTAAAGTGACTAGAAATGCCTATATAGCATTATTTTGGTACTAGTCCAAAGTCATAGCATGCAAACCTTAATATTATTACATATTCAGATAGGTATGGTTAGATGTGATTTTTGAGTGTTGGAATCAAGTCAAAAGCTATTGTGGTTGATTTTAGAAAAATGTTTGAATGTGCAAATGCTTCTATCTTGTTATTTTTACTAGGAGAGATCTCTAACTCTAAATGATTTAAATCCAATGGGCTTCGATAGAGATTTTCATAACCTTTCAAACAAAATTGGAGTCACTCCATTTGGATTTGTAAAACTCTTTGAATTAATTTTTGAACTAAGGGACATAATTGATTTTAAACGGGTCAGCGCGGGAAACTAAATAGGCCTGCCCAGTAACGCTCAGCGGCGCAGAGGGCGGCTGATAGGCTGCTCCCGCATGTCAGTGGCACATAAAACCCGAAGCGGTATAGGATGATCTGGGCCACACGATTAGAACACAGATCGACAATTCATGGTCGTCGTCGACGATAGACAAGTCGCCGACGAGACCAAACCCTAAACGGCCAGTGGGGGTCTACTTGGGACATACCAGGGCTCCAGCTAGTGCGGCGAGGCGGGCGAACGAACTGGCCGTCGACGGCGAGCTCAGGCAAAGTCGCGGCAGGGGGTGAGGTGGACGAAATGGACGGGGACTTGTCCTCCTCTGCAGCGGCTACCTCCGGTGGAATTCCAGTGAGCAGCGGCTCAAGCGGCTCCGACGAGAGAGGGGAAATGGTCAGTGGAGAGAGGGGAGTGGAATGGTGTGAAGAAATGGTGCTGGGGTGGCTTCCTTATATAGGCTCGATGAGGGGTCCGACGGGTGTGGGCTGGCGTCTCCAGCGAGGGCGGTACAGAAGGCTACCGGCGTGGGCGAGGTAGGCGGACGGTGAGCGGTCTGCTGGCGGTCAGCTACCGCGCAATGGCACGACTAGGGCGGTGGCATGTGGTCGGGAGATTCACGCGCTCTAGGAGACAGAGGCGGTGCTCGACGGTGATCATGGCGACCGTGGGTCGCGCGGTGGTGCAAGGCGGAGTTGCGTGCGTGATTTGGTGTCGAGGCTTGGTCTATGGCATGCTGGCGACGATCGCGCTCTGGCGTGCGCTGCGCACGGTGCAGATAGAAAGGGCGGCGATATTGTGGTGTGGTCTAGTGGCTGGGGTTGATCGAGGGGTGTACCATGGGCGGCGGTGAGGTCACGCCTTGCTTCCTGGAGCGGCGGAGAGGGGTTGGTGGTCGCCTGTGGCTGGTGCATGTTTGGCCGGCGATCATGGCATCGGCGCAGCATGGCACTGGCGCCAGGGGCTAGATCTAGGGTTGGTTTTGGTCTGGATGGACCTAGGGAAGACCAGGGTGATCAATGCACACCAAATGGCTCGACAAGATTAGCACCAAAATAGTAATAGTTAGGCCATAATGATTCTGCTTAGAAGGTGTTTGATTAATTGGCCGCAAGAAACTTTTGTTTGAATTCTGGGCTGATTTTTGGTGGAGTGATGTATCTTATGCTTAAGCATCTAGATGTGCTTGGGATGTTAAAATGGAGTTCATTTTAGTGGTTTTTGAATTAGTGTGATCTTGATACATATTTGGTTTGATCTTGTAGTCCAAAGAATTCCATACCATGACGTATCTGGGATACACTAGATTCAATTTTCAAATGTCATTTGAAATTAGAGTTTTAATGATTTTGGGAGATCACAAAGTGGGCCTTGGCACAACACTACTTGTACTAGCAAGGGGTGCAAAGAACGACAATTTTCTCTATTGGGATTTGAGTCATAGGAACACCCAAAGTGTCCTAGTTAGTTAAATTGGCACAAATGACCATTTCTTTATTTTATTCTTTTTGATTTCTTTTTATTTGGGATTTGTCTGGGAATGATCTAGATGATGTTTAATTCATCTTAGAATCATTTTACAACCAATGGATCACTCAAACATGGCAATTCAAATCAACACCTAATTTAAATGCACACACATATGAATGCTTAATTATTTTAAATGGAAAAGTTTTTGTTAACCCCAAATTGGGTAGATTTGATCTTGATTAACTTTAGATTAAGTTTTGGGATTTTACAGTACTAAACGCTCCCTTTTTTCCTTTGCCCTTTGTCGGCACCCTTTTGCTCTGACGGGTATGAGTTCGAAGTTAGTAAGGTTACCCTTCCGGATTGTCCTAGGAAGGGATATGGATGACATTGGTTATTCTTGAGGACTCTTAGTCCAATTTGCATCTTATCCATACTTGGATGTTGTATCGTTTTCAACATTCTTTGGATCTTTGTAATGTATATTTGTATTCTTGACTCGAGGAATCGTTGGTGTATATAGGTCTTGTAGGTTCCATCGAGGACTATTGTGTAATGATATTACTTTGTTTTCAACCCGCACACAAGTGTTTGATGGACATTGTCAAATCATTTCTATGCGGATTTGGTGCAAATCACTAACATATGAATAGGGCTAACTCGAGGGTGTTACAAACCTCTACTTCCTATTCACGGTCATTGGTGAGATGGGACTCCACTTTTTGAAGGTAGGTTCTTCTCCCCTACTTATCCTACAACTATTTCTATTGGTGGTTTGATTTATGGATTCTTCCCCAATTCGTAGGGTTTCGCTCTCTCTTCTGTCGCTGACAGGTGGGCCCGCCTAGCCCACCTACCAGGACCTTTCTTCTACCTCTAGTAACGGCAGCAACCGTCGCTTCCGCATGCCCCGCCTCACCCACTCGATTCCTCGGGCCCGCCGAATCTTCTAGAGACCGCCTAGGGCCCCTCCACTTTGCCTCCCGTACTCATGCGGAGTTATTCGACCCTTAGTGGCGATTTTAATGGAGACAACCAGCAACTGCCATTACTCCTCCGTGAACCCAGCTCCTTGCGCTCTCCCCTACCCTATATAGAGCGCCATGATCTCCCTCTCCTCACACCGACCCACTCCTCCGAACCATGCCTCAGGGCTGCCCCTCTGGAGGGCGGAATCGCTCGATGGAGTTGCGCCAATCAGCCGAAGGGGATCATCGAACTGCGACCGGTACAGTTGGAATCAAGGACCTACTTTGCTTCCGTCATTCATCTCTTTCTCATGCGCACCTCCTAGTACAATCACTTCGTTCGATTTCGCAGCTGAGCCACCTCCATGAAGAGCACTCGACGATGTCGTTGCTCCGACGGTCCGCCACCAGTGGAAGAACTGCACCAGAGACGGAGAAGCACCCCATCCACTTTTCCGCGTCAAGGGTTACCTATCCCACCATGCCTTTGTGTTCGGGGACCATAACCGCACCACCTACAGCGTCCGCCGCAACCGTCCCCTGTTCCGGAGACTAGAGTTTAGCTATGTTGCTTGCTTTCGTTCCCATGCGTACGATCCAGATCCAATGGTCCTGATAGATCCCATAAACCGAACCGGTACAAGCCATTTAGAACACGTCAGTGCCACGTGGCAGCCTAGTCAGTTACTCAGTTAGCATCGTGTCAACCAATCAGCTCCAGTCAGCTTTTCGATTTAATATTGTATATTTAAATTTCACAAAATTGTATCAACTTAGTAAATTCATAGAAAATGATTTATACATCAGAAAGTGCAAATAATATCTCTATGGATTCACAAAAATGTTCGGAACACATTTCTGAAATAAAATATCTTTTTTGATGTAAAAACAACTTAAATGATTTAAATACTATTTAACGGTACTTTAAATATATAAAATGATATGTTTATCCAAAGTTGATAAATATATGTTCCTGGATTAAGAAAATAATTAGAACACAATGGAACAATGATTGGTACTTTTGCTTCTGTTAAAATGAAAATTTAGGGAGAACTCTAATTAGAGTATTTTGACTATAGAAGTTGTTCTAAAAATCATTTTCAAGTGAAACCTTGTTTAAATGGTTATATTTTAAACCCTCTATCCAGTAAAGACAAAAAAAAAATTTAGTTTGGTATATAGAATATTATGATAATTATTAATAAGAATGGCCTTCCTATGTGCAACAAATATAATCCAAAATAATTCGATTAAACAAATTGTTGCATTTTTTGCATCATACATATATAAAATGATTATAAAACATTTTTTAGCGTTAAGTACATTTATAAGATAATTTGTATAATTAAAACCACCATCTTTCATGCCTACATACTTCGCATAGTTTTTGTAATGATTCTTGTGCTCGTTTTGCATTTTTGAAATGTATGCTTGAGTGTGAATGTTTATAGTATAATATTATTTGCGATAGATTTCACGAAGAGTGACAAGAATAAATATTGAGGATATATATTATCAAGGATAAATTATTGAGGATTTACTATTGGAATTCTTCTATCCAAAAAGGTAAGTTATACCATCCATCACCTATGTTTTCAGCAATGCAAGTTTTGCTTATCAAATGGTAGCATGCATGTGTTGTTGTAGTAGTACTTTGGTAAAAGTATATTTGCAACCATGCGATTTGAAAACTTATAGCTATGACCATGAGTAGTTATAAACTTAGGTATACCCCCACAGAAATATACCCTTGATACCCTAGAAAAATTATTGTTGTTTTATGTGAAATATCATTGCTATACTAAAAGGATTTTGATGCGGGGTTCAGGGAAATGAATTTCCTAAAATATTTGAGGTCAATTTAAGTGCAAATGTTTTACAAAATGTTTACAAAGAAAAAGAAAATAAAACTATTTTCATCTGGGAGGATAGGTATGTTGGAAACATCTACAAGGGATGCAATCCTAGATTGGCTCTGTGCACCTAGGAATTCGTTTGGATTGCCGCCCAGGTTCAAAGAGATCTTCCATGTTTCAGCCGAAGAAGCTTCTAGTATAGCCACATGCTAAATAGGCTCTAGCTTAGTTGACCATGGAGAGAAACCCTTGCATCGGTACCGCCATTGGAGATGGGTCTTTGCATCCTAGTAGCGGGCAGATCGTGTATATGCATAGGGGGATTCTATGGAAGACTTCGTCATGATCCAGACTCAGGGTCACAATGATGAGAATGGATTGTGACATGTGTGGAAGTGTATAACCTCTGAAGAGTGTATGATCTAACCGATTAACCGTGCTCCCGCTTATGAGCAATGTGAGCGATTGAAGACTGAAGCCTCTGAAGGATTTTCTCTGTTTTGTTTTAAAAACAAAAATGTTCAAATATGTGAATCGTCAAGTAAATCTTGTCATGGTACTAACGACAGATCCCAAAAAGGGAGGCTATGTAGGGATCTGGATTGTTGGGTAAACACTACAAGAAAAGTTGGCTTTTACAACGGACGATTTTCATAGTTGAAGGCCCATTTTTCGTGGTTAAAAAGTCTTCTATGATAGATGGCCTTCGTGGTAAAATCCCCATCAGAAAAGAATCTATCACGGTTTTTTTACCGTGGTAGATCGCACCCTTCGGCCCCGAAAACTTATTATGTCGTAGATCTATTCGCCGGTCGTGTTGACTACTGACGGCATGTAAAGTGCCACGTGGCAGACGCCATTAACGGTCACATAAATCGTGGTAGAAGCTATGCCCAATCAAGGCCTACTAATTATTAAGTGGGCCGGCCCATGAGGAGAGTCCAATAAGATTAAGGCCCTCTATTGTTTCGTCATGCATTGTTCATATTGTGCACAATAATGCAACAAGACGTGGCCCACAAACTTCCGGACCCGATACAGTTTCGACCTACACAAGGCCCACATTGGCCGAATACTATGCGGCCCATTAGCATCCTGCGTCAAGTCGGTCCAATACTGTTAAGGCCTACGGTCTACCCGTTGCTGTTCTCACAGCTCGATGTGGGCCGTCCACCAACGGCCATGTTCTGGCCTTTTACTATTTCGACCGTCAATTGTTCAAGCCACATGCGGCCTATTACTGTTCTGGCCTAGCAATATTGTCGGCATGTTACTGTTCTTGTCTGGTAAAATTTGACGGCCTACTACTATTCTGGCATTTTACTATTGTGGTCCTTTACTGTTCTGGTCTACTACTATTGTGGTCTGTTACTGTTCTGGCCAGTTACTGCTTAGGTCCACTATTATGGCATGTCACTGTTATTGGCTCATTACTGTTCTATCCTTTACTATGATGGCATGCTGCTGTTTAGTCCTGCTGGTATTCTAGCATGTTACTATTATGACCTGTTACTATTACTACTTGCCACATGTGGGTAGGCCCATTACATTTAATAAAAGGTGTATAATTAGCGAGCATATTTTACTATTAATGGTCGGCCCAGTACAAGATAGGCCAATAAGAAAGCCCGATAATGTTTCCTAATCAACCTAGCTGGCGCAATTATGGTACTGCCTACGGCCCTACATGGATGGCGTCAACTAAATGCCTACATGGCCTATGCGAGTAATCTAGATATTACATCAGCTACAAACTTCTTAAAATTATTACATATTAACAACTCAAGGGAAAGAAAATTCAGCATTCCAGTTGACAATCGAGTTGATAGCAGAGTCCTCAATTTTCTTTCTCGATCTATCACATGCATCTCCCTTTGAGTGTGATAGCTACATTAGAAAACCACCTTGAGACATGATCTTTTAGCCCCCTCTTTGCTGGCGATAGCAATAATTATAGTCTGAAACTAAGTAATAACAAGTTAATACATCAAACAAAACAAACTATTGATTTGACTAATATGACAGGAGCTATGAACTGGAGTTTACAATTGGTCAATGGTTTAATTATTGACCAACACGTCAAATAAACAGGACAAGCAAGCACGCATTAAACAAGTTTTCCTACCATGAAACGAGCAATCAAAAAAGTGTGTGTGTGGATAAGAATTTCAGCAAATATAAACTAGCTAGATCATTTCAACAAATATATATGGAAGCAGTTGTATACCCTAGAATGCAAGAGACTTTGGGTGACTTAGAATTTGTGCTGAACTACACAATGGCATGCAGTTAATGTCGTAGCTAAGAATGAACCAGATAGAAATTATAATCGCATCATACAAGAACTTGTAGAGCAGGAATGCAAACCACGGATGAACTATATATAGTAGAGGACAGTTATGTCGTTTCTTAGGACGAACTAGAATCAGATACGAGATATAATGGCGTTGCTCGTGAACCTGTAAAACAGGACAAACCATCATTAAACAAGTGTGCCTACAATGAAATGAGCAACCAAAGAAAGTGTTTCTTATAATTTCAGCAAATATAAACTAGCTAGGTCATTTCAGCAAATATATTTGGAAGAAGTGAAATCTCCCGGAATGCAAGCGACCTTGGGTGACTCAGAATTTGCGGTGAGATACACAATGGCATGCAGTTACTGTCATGGGCAAGAATCAACCAGATAGAAATTATAATGGCATCATAAGAGAACTTCTAGAGACGGAATGCAAACCATGAGTGAAGTACATAGTAGAGGATAGTTATGCCGTTGCTTAGGACGAACCAGCACCAGGTAAGGAAATAATGGCATCGCTTGCGAACCTGTAGAATAGGCTATGCAAACCAACATGTTCATTGTTCCATTTTGAGCTCTATGCAAGAAAAAGAAAATAGTTAATGTTGCTATTTTTCAAGAACCAGATGGCAACAACAAAATTATAATCGAATTAGTATGAAGAGTTTAAACATGTACTATAGGATAGCAGAATGATGCCAAGGAGGAAATAATAGTAGGAACTTAGCTCAGAACGAACTAGATGGATTCAGTAACTGTGGAGCAAGGAATCCACACTACTATTTTCCACTGATTTTTGCAAGAACTACACATTAGCACGCAATTACTGTTGTACGGAGTAGCTAAGAACATGTGCATGACAAAATAACAAACATGTGCATGATTTGAAATTTGTAGAGCAGCGAATGCAAATCAACATGTCTAATTAACTTGTATGTTCTAGCACGAAGAACAGACGTGCCTAGTGACTTGTATATAATAGTACGATTACAAAAATGCAGTTCACTGCGATAGGCTTGAACCTGCTATACCGCTAACAAAATAAAAACGGGTTGGAGATTTGGTTAACCTTGGTCGTAGAGGTGTCTCAGCATCATTGGTACCGTGCAGGTGACGTCCACCAAGGGTGGTGCGGTTGCGGTGGCTGTTGGCGTCGGGGAAGCAGATCTTGGGCGATCGATGCCGGCCTGAGCACGTGGATGAGAGCGTCGCTGAGGCAGATCCAGTGTAGTGAATGGAGACGGTCGAGAAGCTGTTCTAGAGCGGTGGACATAGAACTCCTTGAACTATATCACGTCTAGTGTACACCGGTTAAGCGGATCCGGTACGGTTGGGTAGATTTCGATGGCCGGGAAGCAGAGCTTAGGCGGTCAATGACGCCATCGGCATGGTCAACAACACCGTAGGTCCAGTGTAGTGGCAGAGAGACCCGATGAACTAGATCTGGTGGGTGAGGATCGATGAAGCGGCTCCACGGTGGTGCACGAGACGGCAACTCAAGCGACTATGGCCACGGTGGAATTGCCGCCGGCCGGTGCACGTGGTGATCATGGAGGTGAGGGCGTGAGAGAGGGGCTAGTATTTTTGGAAGGTCCAGTGGAAAAATCTGCGCGAATCGGGACTAAGGATGTTTATAGAAACATAATTACGATCATGCCCCCAAGCTGCCGACTTTAGCTTGCCCATACGGTGTCTGAACAATGGGTAGAATGGGAATTTTTATGTCAAAAGTTTTTTAAACGGAGGAGCGTGAAATTCTTTAAGGTTGGTGTGTGATTTTTCCGCTTGATTGAGATTTTGAATTTGGCGACCGTCCATCTAATAATAATATAAAAACTAGAGCATGGTTGCGCGCGTTGCTGCGCCCCTCTATTACTTCAATAAAATGGTTGGATTTTATTTATAAATCTATGGAGATATAAAATACGGAATTTTATATTAAGTTACTCATATATCAGGTGTAATGTGCTAGACAATTTTCTTGTGTGTACTGGACTTGTAGTTTGTTTGAGTTTGGGTCTCAAGTGCATTGTTTCTGAATTTGGATGGTTTGATGGATAAATTTATTTTAATTGATCCGGGTCTACTTGGCTACTAAAATAAATTAAAACTTCCCTCGGGAAAAGGATCACAACGAAAAGCCCATACTTTTTCAAATATTTAGAAAAAAATTACAGATATAGAAGACAAGAATAAGGCAACACTAACACTTAAGGAAATTTGGAGAGTACATATTTCTAAGAATTTTTGAACAATCTCAATGCACTTCTGATACTTATCTCATACGCAAAATAATACTATAATTTGGTCTAACAGATAAAGATTCAAATATTTACGGCCCCCTACTCCGTGGGTATTGCACCAATACAAAGATCTCATCGTCATGTTTACCAAAAAGTGAAGATATCATAATCTTGACAACATTTGATGGATGATTACTGTTTTTCGATTTCAGCAACGCTGGCTTGAGCCTACCCACACGCGGCTGCAGGCTGCAAGTCGGCTCTACTTGGCTCCACACCTGTTTATTTACCGTGAGGGCTAATTCAGGTTATTTTGTTGTTCATATATATTTCCTAGGTCGTGAGGAAGCATGCCCATGCTTTCTCAACTATCTAAAAACAATCTGCTTGCTTGTGGCCAGCTTGTCAGGTTTAATCACATTTGGTTAGAGATAGCTTATCACATACAAAAAAATAGGTGCTGATTCTGTACCCTAGTAAAACCACTCACTAACAAATTAGAGAGAAAATATAGTACTACCTAGTGTATTAGCATCATTAGTAATAAACTGAAATTGGTATACAAGATTTAGAGAAAGATAATCCATGTGATGGGCGAGTGTAAGTTTTAGGTGTTGATATATAGTGAAACGAAAAGTTAAGATGGTCTAGACATTAGTTTGCTTTTAGTCACTTCAATCGGCACTTTCCCCATGGTTATTTCAACAAATGATTAGAGATTTAATGAACTATCAAGATACTGAAGCAGTACTCGAAACAACAAATCGTAAAGTATATGCCCAGCTAAAAGAATGTACCTCTACATTCTTGTTTTTCACTTCGGAAGGAAATTGTACCTCTGATGGAATAATATAACTTTAGCATTTGAGAGCCTGCAGATAAGAGAAATGGATGAAGATGGCAAAAAAGTATAAATCCCAAATAAATAATTTGCCATGAAAAATATCACTTCATTGTTCCTTATGTGAGTTCCAAGATTATCATGTCCATCAATACAGCCTAATCAGGTAAAAATATTAATACAGTTCTATAGAAACAACCGCCCCGCTGAGATTGAAAAGAATCTTTTCTAGCCAAAGTTGTCGTTGCCTTCATATGGTTTTTGTAGTCTGCCATCGTATCTTGAGTCTTGATTCCAACAGACACACCATAGGCCACAGGGCATGAGCCATCCTTGGGATCAAATTATTTTAGTATTAATAAGGCCCTAAATTCAACAAAGAAGGCATAGGAGGCGTGGGAAGGAGTAGTGGTGGAATACCTCTGGACACCACACGAACAGGTGGAGGAGCGAGACCATGGGAGACGTCTATTGGTGGTGCATCGGGGTATGTGATACGTCCATTTTGAAACACTATTCTATGTCTTAATTCACTATTATTCATTGATATAGTTCGTATTGAGAGGTGATACTTATGTTATTTCATCTATTTTTTCATGGTTGATGACTTTTGGAGCATGGACCGCTGCAGTCAGGATTCTGATAGAAAATGTGTTGTTTGGAGGCAAAATTCGTGAAGATTAGAAAATCCGGGAAAATATATGGAAAATCCTATTTTTTTAGAAGACTAAGGATTCCAGAAGATGAAGTGGAGGTGGGCCACAGGAGGCCCACACCACCCCATGGCGCGGGCAGGCCTAGGCCACGCCTGGAGGTGGTGTGGCCGCCCTGGCCCACTCCAGCCTCTCTCCTCTGGCGTATATCATCCCCACGAAACCCTAAGACTCGGGGAGCGACCACAGAAAGATTCCGCCACCTCTACGGGGCGGAAAACACCGAGAGAGAAAGATCTCTCTGGCAGACAGATTTCTAACGGGGGAATTCCTTCCCGGAGAGGGGAGATCGTCGCCATCAACACCACCATCAAGTTGGACTTCATCTGGATCATCATCATCATCACCACCATCATCATCAGCACCCTCATCACCATCTCCATATTGCTGTAACAATTGGTTGAATCTTGCTATAGTTCATAGGGGAAACTTTCCCGGTGTTGATTACTCTTTGTAGTTGATGCTATTGAGTGAACCATTGAATTATTGTTTATGTTCAGATTTTTATACATCATTATTCCATCTCTGATCATGATCCATATGATGTCTTGTGAGTAGTGTAATTCTTATAGTGGTGTCATGTGAACGTCGACTACATGAAACTTCACCTATATGGGCCTAGGGGAATGCATTGTGTATTTGGCTACTAATCGTAGGGGTTGCCGGAGTAACAGAAACTTGAACCCCCGTTAGGAATCCATTGCACAAGGGACGTAAGGGTCTCAGAGTTTAAAGCTGTGGTTAGGTTTTACCTTAATTACTTTCTTGTACTTACGTATGTTTGCAAGGGGTATAATCACAAGTATGTATTAGTCTTGGATGGGGCGGTACATTAGCACAGGTTCACCCACACAACACTTAGCAAGCTAAAGAAGATTAATTGACTATATGAAGCGAAAGTACTTGACAGTCTTCCCATGTGTCCTCGAGAACGTTTGGTCATCTATAGAAATACAACCGGCTTGTCCTTTGCTGCATAAAGGATTGGGCCACTTGCTGCATTTATTCCTACTGTCTTTTATTTACTCGTACTTTGTTTACTTGCTATATCAAAAACCCCTAAAAATCCGTTTGCTAAGTATTTGCAGAGAATTCCTAATCCATGCCACTAGCTAGCACCTTCTGCTCCTCGTTGGGTTCGACACTCTTACTTATCGAAAATACTGCGATACACCCCCTATACTTGTGGGTCATCAAGACTATTTACTGGCGCAGTTGCCGGGGAGTGAAGCGCTATTGGATAGTGGAACTGGTAAAGGAAACTTCTACTGTGAGTATTGTTTACTTTTGCTAGTTGCTTTATTTTCGTTATGGATAATTCACTGAGTTTCTTATTTGGTAATGCTACTACCACTGCTAAGGTAGTAGATAAGCCACCACCTGCTAAGAATGATGTTTTCAAAATACCTACAAGAATTATTGATCGTGTTATGGATAACTACTATGTTGGGGATGGAACTGTCCATCCCGGTGATCATTTACTCTTTATAGACGAATTATGAGGGTTGTTCAAGTGTGCAGGTATTACTACAGATCAAGTTAAGAAGAAGTTATTCTCATTATCACTGAAAGGAAGAGCTGAGGAATGGTATAAGCTGCTGAAGAATGGTCAAGCTCTGGAATGGGAGGAAAGAGTGCCTCTCTTTTATTCAAAGTTTTATCCTCCTAGTGAGATTCATAAAGATCGGAATCAAATATACAACTTTTGGCCTCTTGATGGAGAGGGTACAGCTCAAGCTTGGGGGAGATTGAAGTTACTAATGTTCAAATGTCCCATTCATGAGCTCCCCAACAATATTATTATCAACAACTTTTATGCAAGGCTCCCTCTACATGACAAAGATTTATTGGATGCTTCTTGTGCTGGATCATTCACTCGCATGGAAGAAGAAGCTAAATGGGATCTTCTGGACCGTATTCAAGACAATGATGAAGCTTGGGAGAATGACAAAGGTAGAAAGTCAGGTATAAATTATGATTATGAATGCATTGAATCTTTTATGGGAACTGATGACTTTCAAAATATTAAAAATGCTTATGGTCTAGACTCTCAAGCTATTGCTTCTTATTTTAAGGCTTTTGCTTCCTACATTGAAGTGCCTAAAAAGAAGTGGAATAAGTATCATGAACCTTATAAAGATATTGCTAAGAGTGTTCCTGCAAGAAATACTGAAGTTTATACTGCTAATCATGTTTTACCTGAACCTTATATTGAGAAAATGCATTTTCCAGTTAAGGTAAAGGAACATTCTATGATAGCTAGTATGGTTAATGAAAGTACAAGTAAAGCTGTTGAACCTGATAAACAAATGGTTGATGAACCTATAATAGCAAATGTGAAAGAATTTGTCACTAAGTACGAGGAAGAGGGACACAGTATCCTTTGTAAGGATACCTCTAAAATTGTTTCACATAGTAGTGCTATGAGAGCTAGTATTCCTGTGTTTTTTGTTAGAATAAGTGATCATTGTTATCATGGTCCTTGTGATAGCTATATTGTTAAGTTTATGCATGATACTGAACGTTATTATGAGAGAGGGAAAAGTGTTCTTATGCATCTCAATAATATCAAGTTTCCTCGTTTTATGCTGAAAGTTTTTAAGTTGCACTTGTTTTTCCTTCTTATGCAAGTTGCCTTTGGTTTCAATAACTTGTTTGTTTACAAAATCCCCTTGCATATGAAGTGGGTTAGACTTAAATGTGTGTGTGTTTTTGCTTCTTCATGCTCTATTTCACTTCAATCCATATCCCTATGAGAGCTTCTTCAAAATTATCATGCCCATCTTAATGGCTATAAAGAAAGAGCTTTATGGGAGACAACCCAATTTGTTTTTGCTTTTAGTTTGTTTTTGTTTCTTTGAGTCTTGGAAGTTATTACTTCGGTAATAACCACTCCTTATCCGTTTTGTTTGGTTTTTGAGTCAAGATCAACCTCTAATGAGAGAGAAGTAAGCTTTTGGGAAGTTGCTGTCCCGAAACAGATTTTTGTGCTTCACCGTAAAAATTCGTGAGAGACCTCTGTGTGTCAGATTGAGCTGTAAGTTTTTGTTCTTCTGCCCCAGGTTGTTATTTAACTTTTGTTAGTTTTACACTTTTTGATTTGAGCAACAGAAGATTTTCGAAAAAATTGATCTTTACCTGCTGGTCTGTTTTGACAGATTTTGCCACTCTTGCATTTGCTTCTTTATTCGATTTCCTTTTTTTGAATTCTTTTTGGGTTTTCGGAAGGAGTTGCTACAGTAGATTTCGTTTTGATGGTTTTCAGTTAAAGTAGGACTCAAAAAGGTTTTATCACTTCACTTATACTAATGTTACTAATGAGAACTGTGTGAAGTTTTGTGTGAAAGAAATTTCTAGGAAGGGGAAATAATGGTGTAATAAGGAAGAGAAGGGTTTTATGACTCAAGTAATAAGTGTATTAAGATGAAGATATTGATGTTATTCAAGTGATGACTCCAGAAGAATCTACTAGATACCAAATTCAGAGACCTACTGAGTCTGTTCCCAACTAGGTAACAGTTCTGGTAAGAAAAGTTCCGCGAAAATACAATCCAACTATATTTTTTGTAGTTTTCAGTCAATAAGGAAAGCTACGAAGCGAAAAAGAGACGGAAATGGAGCCAGGGTGGCTCACACCACCCTGTGGCGTGGGCCCACCCATGGCCGCGCCACCAGGTGGTGAGTCTACTCCGGACTCCACCTCCGACTCATTTTCTCCTAGTACCTTCCTTTTGATATGAAACTTCGTAATATATAACCCCCCGGATCCCCCGAGGTCCGTATATCATGTTTTCGTCGTGTTTTTGTTTCGATCTGTTTCTATCAGGACATACTCTTTGAAAGCTTAGAAGCACAATGGTGTCCGCCAAGGATAAAGGGAAGGAGCTTATGGAGGAAGACCTCCAAGACCTCGAGCAGGGGCTTGTACCTTTAGTCTCTTGCCCTGCATCAACGGAAGCCATGCGAGTCACTAAAGAGTTCTGTGAGAAGTACCGAGACTTGAGGAGGAAGGTGGACATTATTCAATGGGAGAATAATAGGCTTCGCAGGATGCTGGAAGATTTCCTCACATCAACTAAGAAAATATTACCACCACCACCGAAGGAGTAATTCGTCATCCGGTTTGGCATCCCCTTGGTTTGTTCCAAGCTTGGGGGAGTGCCGCGGTATCATATCACTATCTTCTATCTTTTTACCTTATTAGTAGAGTCATGTCATGAATAGAGGAGTTATTATGTAGTATGGTTTGCATTATGGAAGTGTCCCCTCTCTCGTTAGATATGTATCCCTTGGTGTGAGTTTCTGTTATGGAATATTAATGAGAAGTTCTATCATTCACTCTTTTGCATAGCTTGTATTAGTTTTCAATTCGTGGTTATATGATTGATCTTGTTGTTAGTATTGGAATCACTCTAGGATCATTGAGTTAATTTAGTTGGTTTTGGCAAACCTGGCTCGGTTAGTAGCAACAACTTTTTGAGAGTTGAAAAGAAAAAGATAGAAGTACTCTAGAGAAAAATAATTTCATCATCTTTCTTTCTTGATTTGCGCATAAGTCTAGTATTCTCTAGTTAAGATCTTTTGTGCTTCCAAGGAAGATTGCATATTTGTCTTTATCACTTGTATGTTTGTTTGTTTCCTTCAACTCTTGTACTTGCTACCCAGCCTTGCTAGCCAAAAACCTGTACTAAGAGGGTATTCTTCTCGTGCATCCACTCCTTTAAACCAAAATCTTTGCCATTTGTGTCCACCATACCTACCTAGTAGCATTATTGCTATTCCAAGTAAATTCTTGTTTTATCTACCTCCCAAATTAAACTTGTTATGTGAAAATTAGTGATTAAAGCTCTCACGAACTTGATGGCACACTTTACTTTCTTGCATTTAATAAACTTGAACCATTGGGTCCTTCTTTGTTGCATATATGCTTGCTCTTTATGAGTTGAAGTTAGCCGAACCATGTATCATGGGGACCGCTTTCAACACTTCATTGGTACTTGTACCTAGTTGATATCATATTCTTTTGCTTATGGATCCCGGTGGTGTGAAATAAAAGTGGAACTTGTAAGATCTTGGAGTTTATATGTGTGTTCGAGAAACGCCTGGGCTGCTAGCCTAAGCCATGCCTAATCATGGTTGAAACTTGCAGCATAACTATAGTGAGCATTCTATGAAGCATCCTCAATAAAAACCTATGCAAATAGCAAATAAAAAGATTGCTGAGATGCTCACTGTCTGCTTGCCTTGTAATTTTGATTATGGCATAACTCTTGTGTCATGTGCAAGGGGTACCCCGTTGGCGGTTCTCAATGATACGCATATGTTTACAATGACAAGAGCTTGGTCGTGACTGAAGTTGAGTAGCATGAGGATCGGTACTCATAAGTAAGGGGCATGAGATTTCAACTTATAACTTGTCAAGGATATCCTCTTAGTTGTGACACTTTAACCTTAACCACCAAAAGATGCCTATGATAGGGGCAATGAGAGCTGAAAGCAAGTAAGTATCATAATTTTGGGGAGCTCTTTATGAGACTTGCAATCCCTGCTTCCCTCGGCGAAGGGCCTTTCTTTTACTTTGTAGTTGAGTCAGTAAACCTACTCCCTTCTATCTCAGCAAGTATTTTGAGTTGTTGTGTTTCATTCATTCATATGATGATTTATGCAACCATGTCTTATGTTCCTTGTTTTGCACATTGCTCTTATCTTGATGTTTACTACTTTGAAAGCTTTCATTGAAAAACCAGCTATTTGTGAACTCCAGCAAATTATCAACTATTCTTCGACCAAGAGCTAAGTTTGCCATTACCAATTATGATTCACTTTATGTATCTTTATTGTGTTTCCTTTACTCGTTGCAAGTTTAGTTATATAATAGTGAGTTGTCTTCTATTATGATCTATGTATTTGATGAATGTGATGCCTCTTGTCCGTATTCTTTTATCAACTCTTCACTCCATAAACCTGAGGTCATGTTTATTGAGCTCAGTTTCGCTTGGGGACAAGCGGAGTCTAAGCTTAGGGGGAGTTGATACGTCCATTTTGCATCACTATTCTATGTCTTAATTCACTATTATTCATTGATATATTTCGTATTGAGAGGTGATACTTATGTTATTTCATCTAGTTTGGCATGGTTGATGACTTTTGGAACATGGACCGCTGCAGTCAGGATTCTGATGGAAAAGGTGTTGTTTGGAGGCAAAATTCGTGAAGATTAGAAAATCCAGGAAAATATACAAAAAATCCTATTTTTCCAGAAGATTAAGGATACCAGAAGATGAAGTGGAGGTGGGCCACAAGGGGCCCACACCACCCCATGGCGCGGGCAGGACTAGGTCGCGCCTGGACGTGGTGTGGCTGCCCTGGCCCACTCCAGCCTCTCTCCTCCGGCGTATATCATCCCCACGAGACCCTAAGACTCGGGGAGCAACCACAGAAAGATTCCGCCGCCTCTGCGGGGCGGAAAACACCGAGAGAGAAAGATCTCTCTAGTAGATAGATTTCTGCCGGGGGAATTCCTTCCAGGAGAGGGGAGATCGTCGCCACCACCATCAAGCTGGACTTCATCAGGATCATCATCATCATCACCACCACCATCATCATCAGCATCACCCTCATCACCATCTCCATATTGCTGTAACAATTGGTTGAATCTTCCAATAGTTCATAGGGGAAACATTCTTGGTGTTGATTACTCTTTGTAGTTGATGCTATTGAGTGAACCATTGAATTATTGTTTATGTTCAGATTGTTATACATCATTATTCCATCTCTGATGATGATCCATATGATGTCTTGTGAGTAGTTCGTTTTGTTCTTGAGGACATGGGAGAAGTCTTGTTGTTAGTAGTGGAGTTGTGTTGAGAAAGATTCAATAGATTGTTATTTAGGTTGTGGTGTACTTCTTCTAGTGGTGTCATGTGAACGTCGACTACATGACACTTCACCTATATGGGCCTAGGGGAATGCATTGTGTATTTGGCTACTAATCGTAGGGGTTGCCGGAGTGACAGAAACCTGAACCCCCGTTAGGAAACCATTGTACAAGGGACGTAAGGGTCTTAGAGTTTAAAGCTATGGTTAGGTTTTACCTTAATTACTTTCTTGTACTTATGGATGTTTGCAAGGGGTATAATCACAAGTATGTATTAGTCTTGGATGAGGCGGTACATTAGCACAGGTTCACCCACCCAACACTTAGCAAGCTAAAGAAGAATAATCGACTATATGAAGCGAAAGCACTTGACAGTCTTCCCATGTGTCCTCGAGAACGTTTGGTCATCTATAGAAATACAACCAGCTTGTCCTTTGCTGCATAAAGGATTGAGCCACTTGCTGCATTTATTCCTGTTGTCTTTTATTTACTCCTACTTTGTTTACTTGCTATATCAAAAACCCCTAAAAATCCGTTTGCTAAGTATTTGCAGAGAATTCCTGATCCATACCACTAGCCAGCACCTTCTGCTCCTCGTTGGGTTCGACACTCCTACTTATCAAAAATACTGCGATACACCCCCTATACTTGTGGGTCATCAGTATGGATCCATCGTCATATGAGCATAGCGTGTGTCACTGCGTCTCGAATGTATGGTGGGTAGGCCACGGGACGCCGTTGCCGGC
Organism: Avena eriantha; assembly: GCA_910589775.1. Lineage (NCBI taxonomy): Eukaryota > Viridiplantae > Streptophyta > Magnoliopsida > Poales > Poaceae > Avena > Avena eriantha. The sequence continues at coordinate 332,831,416 of OU342742.1, read as the reverse complement.
TCGCCGCCACCATCGAACCGATGGGAGAGGGGCGGAAGGGGAAGTGAATAGGAATGTAAATGGTATGGATAATTTCCGCTCCGAATTCGCATCCGCGTCCATTTTTGAGGATATGGTATGCGTTTTCTGCTATCCGGCGGATGAGGATATTTGTCGAGCGGATGTCCGACGGATATGGTAGCGGATATGGTATTGATGATATCTGACGGATAAGGATACTCTGACATTTTATGCGGATTATCCGAGGTACTCAAATAGGATAATCCGATAAATTTAGCACAAACCCAATATCTGGACAATCTAGTTAGTGTATCGGCTAGCTATGCATGCTACATATGCATGTTATACCGTGATATTACCAATCTTGAAGTTTTATACTACTGTTATCTAGTGTTGCACGCTTTCTTGACATTTCTTTTGCATAAACTAAATAAATTTTTATTTCTCTACGTGTATTTGTTCGATTATCCTCTACCGATCCGAGTTCGCTCCGAATCCATTCCATATCCGCAATCCAATATAATCCACATTCGTATCCACATCCGGCTATTATCCGCTCCGATCCGAATCCGCCAAAAAAGTATGGTAAAGGATATGGTAATCGCAATATCCGATCCGATCCGTTTACGTGTGCACTTTGTTGAGCTCTAGTGGGAGCATCTGGGCCCAGTTAACCACAACGAGCCGATTTGATCTCGTGAGAATCTTCCCTCAGGGACATTTGACCCAATGCGGGAATAGCAGATCTAATGGCAAGAAATGATTAGGAAAGACAATCGGACGGCCAAAAGTGCTGAGAGCGTGAGAGAGCTCCCTTTTGGTTCATTTTTAATATCCCTAATGGTACTGCCCCGGTGGAATATTTCGCCTCAATTTTTTTGAAATGTAGGGGCAGTAAATGCTTCAAAGTTGGTGTATGGTTTAGCCACTCGATTGAGATTTTGAATTTGACTAGCGTCCATCTGATAATATTACAAAAATGGTACTCCCCCAGTGGGAGATTTTGCCTCAAAGTTTTTGAAACAGAGGGCAGGAAATGCTTCAAAGTCGGTTTATGGTTTTGTCGCTTGATTGAGATTTTGAATTTGACTAGCGTCCATCTGATAATAATACAAAAATGGTACTCCCCCGATGGGAGATTTTGCCTCAAAGTTTTTGAAACGGGGGGGGGGGGGAATGCTTCAAAGTTGGTGTATGGTTTTGTCGCTTGATTGAGATTTTTGAATTTTCCTAGCGTCCATCTAATAATAATATAAAAATGGTACTCCCCGGTGGAAGATTTTGCCTCAAAGTTTTTGAAACGGTTAGGCGGGAAATGCTTCGAAGTCAGGGTAAGTGATTTTGTCGCTCGATTGAGATTTTGAATTTGGCTAGCATCTATGTACTAGTAGTAGTAAAAAAGGTGGTAGAATATACAGCTATCTGGTCAGGAATTCATGGCCGAGAGTCACATCAACGGATCATCCATATAACCACACTTGAGGTACTCCCTGTGTTCGGTATTACTACTAGGCCAGAGTAGTATTCCCGAAATACTAGTACTACCTAGTTCGGAGAATTAACTTCAACTATTCGCTTTATCGCTAGTTATTGCATGCAGTAGTAATCCTAAAATCTAGCAAATGCACGTGGCCACCGTATCTAATTGAAAACATACAACCCAATGGTTGCACTGCCGTTTTAACAACATGAGCGGCCAGGAGCATTACAGGACGTGGTGGTTCATATTTTTTGGTCAACTAGAGGAGTAATTAAGCAAAACTAGGAGCATTAATTGGTCCTCTGGCCTAGAAATTATGGTTGTACAAATAATTAAGAAACGTTCTATTGAGCGAGCATGAGGTTTTTAGCTCCCGGAGCATACACCCCATCCGGCCACACGATGAGCATCCAACGGCACAACCAAAAACCAAAATTGAAAAATGGTAAATGCCATGCAAAAAATGGAAAATGCCCTGCGTTTGCGTGTGCCTTGAGGGACCAGGGAGCGCACATTTTCTCCTTAGATTTTGTGATAATTAAATACAATGAGGTTATGATACTACTACTACTACTACTACTACTACTACTACTAGTATCATCCTACACATTCGCATGCTCCCAAGAGTCGTACGCTGGTGTGCACAATCGTTGTCCTATAATTAGTGTGTGTTCCCATGCCAGTTTGATGAAACACGGTTGCAGTTGTTGTGTGCATATCGTCGTCTCGTTTCCACATGCTTTGCTTGTCTTTCCCAGGCATTTGTTTAAATGTGTGTCTCTGGAATCACTTCCTCTGCCAGTCGATGGGACCGAGACAACACGAACGCCATCATCCATGGCCAGCAAGAAGCAGCAGGACTCGTCGTGGGCTGGTCCCCGTGAGGGACTCATCCAGAAGATAGGTGACATCTTCCTTTTGATGGATGAATTCGACTACTACACCGCCTTTCGGGCAGTCTGCAGCGACTGGCACAGCTTCACGGAAGAGTGCTTTATGCCAGCCAACTAGATTGTTCTAGAGCACTAGTTGTCGGAGGAGTATCCGGTAGGCAACGCCGCCATCATGTTGTTGAATGTGAGAACTGGCTGCCAGATTGAGAAGACGATTAGACGGGTTATTCGCAGGTGCTTTCTTGATATTCATCTGTATATATGCGATCCTTTTTTTGCATTCACCTTCTATTCTATCTATTTTTTAAGTTCTGTTTCTTCGTCTACTTGCTTACCAGGGTCTTGCTCCATGGTTTACCTTGATTGAATCTCAGTCTGTTTACCTTGACTAAATCTCTGTTTCTCCTCTCTCTATCTCTCTTTCTCTCTCTCTAGAAGGCACTTTTTATGTCGGTAGCACAATCTGTGGCCTCCTTGTGCTTGGATAGAGGGTGCAGCCATGCAGGATCCGGTTGTACAACCCCTTCTCGGGTGCTATCAAGCGCTTGAGGGCGCCTGAGGGCGGAGATACCGCCCGAGCAGGTGGCTTCTATCGCTGTGACGATGTTCCCGTTGTTGATGGTGTTTACATCAAACCATCAGAACACCACCATTCAGTGGGCGAATGAGGGCACAGAGGAAGGGAGTCGCTCGGTCTTTGGTGAAGGGTGGTACTCGCTATATGACTTCGTGAAACTCCGGAGCATGACTTCTTATGCCGGTGATGTTTTCATCACAGATAGATACGGGTCTGGCCTCTTGACTATGTGTGATGCTGCTCATGGAGATGTCTAGCTGCAGCGCTCCACATGAACCCTGGAGATGCATCCCACCGTTGCAGGCCCTGTTCTGGGGTGCCAGTTCCTAGAGAATCATTTTTACCTCGTCGAATCCAATGGGGAGTTGTTGTTCGTTGTGAGTGGACCGGTCTACGGTAGCAGGCCGGTTGTTTACCGGGTTGATACCTAGAACCGTGTCCTTCAGTCGGTCAGAGGCATCGGAAGTCATGCTCTCTTCGTTCCTGACAATCGGTGTGTCTGCGTCGACAGCGCCACGGTGCAGGCCGGAAGGATATACTATGCAGACCTATCCAAGATTAGATCTTACAACTTCCAGGATCTTACATGGGAAGAGGAACCAAGGTATGTACGTGGGTATGGAGTAGGAGGTTTATGGATGACTAAACGTCCTTCCCAACCCGATCGATTGCTGGCAGAGTATTGCAGAATTGTCGAGCATTCTGAGCTGCATATGGTGCTGCCTTATGGCGAGGATGGTACCACCTACTACAATTACTACGATGGCTATCCGTCAGAATGATGGCTCATGTGGGTCTACTTCTGTTGTATTCTCTTCAGGTCAGCTCTTTGTGTGTTCACTTTGTTGAGTGAACGTCTATGAATTATGCAAGTTCTATGGTGCCTGTGTAATACAATGGATGTTCACCCTGTTCCAGAAGATCGTGTGTTGTTCACTGCTTTTTCATGTACATGTAGTAATTCTGATAGATGCTCGCTTTGTAACAATCCTCGAACAACTTACAACTACGAATTATAGTAGATTATTACAATACTTAGTAAACTTGACAGTAATATAATGAAGCATAAAAGTTGCATCAGAGTCCAGACAACTAAAAAACACCATAGCTGGTGTTACAGAAAAGGTCTCTATGGATCTTGCATTGTGAGACATGTAACAACTGGCTTCCAATGAGAGCTGCAGATGAGACTATTAAGTATGTTCTCCATAAAAGCTTGCCTGTTTTTCAATTAATATAAGTCTTTGCATGCTATGGTGATTACTGAATCTGTTTTATTGGCTTCTTTCTCAATAATATCACGAGCATCTTGGAGGGCATCCTCAAATAATCTTGTGGATAGAATAAGAGGGTCAGTTGAAGCGGTGTGCCATGAGCAATAGGTATTGTCACTGCTGTTGTGTGAAACATAATCTAAACTTGGAGAAGCGGGTCTCTGTTCGGCATTCGGAGGGTTATTTGCAACCTAAAACAAATACAAAACAAGTTATAACAGCATTATCATGCAATCACACCACCATGAATTTTAAATGTGTCAATACGGTAATATATAAGGAAGGAAGCAATTAAAGGTGGTGGCTCATACAACTATTTCTTCTTGAATAACTCGACCAGCTGGCACCATGGAGCGATGCGAGCATGTGCTGCTCTGTGAAATGACTGCTTTACTTGAAGATGATTGAGACCAAAACAAAACAAGTTAGTTAAACAGCAAACTTGGGAAAAAAACTACAAGTGCATTTCGAATAACAATGCGAGCGATCAACCAAAGTACTTGATGCAGACTACTCAAACTAGAATGTGCAGAACATGAATAAACCGAATATAAAAACCAAGCCATTATGTTTCTCATATCCAAACTAGCCAGGCACTACACAACAAAATTTTCCACTGATTTAATCATAGACAAAAAAGAGTAACTCATTCAACAAAAACACATCAATTGTGTGCCTCGAATATACTAGCCAGATAATTTCAGACAAACAATGAATCAAGGAATCATACATTAAGTTATTCATGAAAAACCAGGTAATTTGAACGGTTCAGCGACCTGAGAACAACAAACTGAACCATCATGTGCCTCATATTAAAATAGACAGTTGATGTAACTATGATATACAGTAGATACAAGAGTGAGGTGAAGTGCATAGAGTTCCTTATGATACATGTGTATTATACAAGATCTAATTGATAGTGTGGCCTTGTTCTTATTATCAGCCAACTCATATGCAATACACCCGACCGCTGCATATCTAGGAAACTGAACTAAGGACATGGAAGAAAAGCAGACCATAGTGGGGCAAAAATGTATGACGCCAATTTTTGGCAAAAAAATGAAAACAAGAAAGACAAATGGTAAATTTAAGCAAAAATATCATGGCAACGACCAAACTCTGGCTGCCAAACTACGGGTGGGGGATCTTATGGTAGGTGTTACACGAGATCTACGGCGTCTTGTGTGGATGGGCGGAGTATGTACTCCATTATTGCTCCTCTGCATAAAGGTAAGGCGAACTGTAAATACAAACCGACTCCAACATTATATACTTTGGCATGAAGTGAAACAAAACTGATGGGGTCTTACTAGATTATAGGAGCCATTCACTCTATGATATTGTGTGCAAACTGGTGCTGCTCCTTGTATAATAACAGCAAATGTTCTGAGCCGCGGGTTAAGACGGATCAAATCGATAGTACATAATGGTCAAATAGTATGACATGTGTAAACGTGTAGTATAGGATAGCAGGACAATACCAGGATGGAAATACTATAGTTTGTAAATCAGCGAATGAGAGAGACATTATATAATCATATATCATGTGGACAGGTACATCAGAGAATGTAAACAAATATGTTAAGTGGCTAATAATTCACAAATAAATATACATAAAATTAGTTCAATGCATGGAGTAAGCCTAACCACAACGGGTTAATTTAGTACAAAATAAGTATATCAAGTAAATAACCTGTTAGTTAGGAAATTTAGCATGAATATAATACATTTCTAAAAAACAAATCGCGTAGGGAGATCTGGTTTTACCTAGGTCGGGGTGGTGTCTAGGCCTCCTCTGCATCCTCACGGGTCATGTCGAGGTCACCGAAGGTGCTACGGTCATAGTGGGTGTTGACGATGGGGAAGCAGATCTTGGGTGGGCGAGTATACGAGCAGAGCACTAGACCACGACATCCGTGGAGTAGATGTGAGGCGGTATATGATCTTCTTAGCACGCCAGACAAGTGGGTTCATTGAGCAGATTAGGTGTGGCCAGTACGCCGGCTAAAGTGTAGCGGGGATGTTCCGGCCGAGGACGTATTATTGGAGGAGAGAAGGGGTAGGGTTTAGAGGTACTATTAGTACTATACTTGGAAAAATACAAGTGACCCCCCACCCACCGAATTCACTAGGGGTCGAATGGGAATTTCAAAGTATCTAAAATTTTGGGGCACGAAGTATGCCCGGGTATACGGGATATTTTACCGCTTTATTTTGGTTCTGAATTTGGTCATGGTCCATGTAATAATAAAAAATTAGTAGGTCATACTCGCTCTCTGTTCAGGAATCCAAGGATGTACTCCCTCAATCCAACACCTCAAGTAATCATCCATGGCCGTACTCCCAATGTTCAGGTGTCAACACCCGGATTTTTAATCCGAGATGCCTGTTATGCCATACATCACAATCCCAGGATTACCATTTTTGCGAGACATAACAAATTGGATATCATAGTACATCACCATAATAAGGTCTTACACAATTAAAGGATCTCATGATCCAGTCTTAGTACAAACAAGCAGCGGAATAATAAGCGTAGCGGTGGGCTCAATCTTCAGTGTCACAGGCAACACTGACGATTGGAGATGATCCTAGTTGTCATAGCCGTCCTGCTGTCCATCTTCTTGATAGTCCTCCTCATAGTCTGGCCACGAGAATAGCCAGGGACAAAGCCATGAGTACTCTTTAAGTACTCGCAAACTATCACTAACAAGTAAGGTAATTCTAGTAGGAAAATGCTAAGCTCTAAGTTTATTGGCAAAGGCTAATTTGAAACCTAACCTGAGTTCAGAAGTAAAGAAAGCTAATCTAATGTTCTAAATCACTTAAGTAGGAAACTAGTTTCATGTTGACAACCCTGTTGTGGTCAAGTCAAAGTCACAAATCCTTTCATAAGTCATTTTGAAAACATCTGACGACGGAACAGTATGGCCACTCCAACTGTCCATGACCGCGGACACGGCTATTCGAATAGTTTGCCACTTTGCGGAGGTGGTACACTTTCACCACAAAATTCGATACATCCATCAGGGATAACCCTGAATCATCATACTTAGTATGCGGATAATCAATCATAACCTTTCAATTACACACCCTAGTATAGGCACCTCCCCTATGAGGTTGGCCTCCCAGCCATGGCCATCTGTCATCCTAGGTACTGCATAGGTGGACAACATCGAGAGGTAACCTTAGTTCGAACCTCTCCCACGAGGGAACCCATACTAATGCATATAAACTTTCGGCTAAGCCTTACCCAATTCAGGTATTGTGGTTGTACGGTATACTTAGAATGGTATCACATGCGAACCCAACCATCAGTTTTTAATAAGGGCTAAGGCTCAGGCCTGAACATTTTCATCATCATAAACCATTTGTGTTTCTAAACACATGCCAAAACATCTCAATGGAATGACTCATCATTCCAAGGTTTTCACAATCATTTTCACCAAGTATTCCCATCTAAAGTGATCACGTTTTATGGTTAGCACTAGCCACGAAGGTTAAGAGTGTTCACTAATGAGGGGTGCTAATCTTCAATCTCATGCCATAGAATGATATCTAGGTATAACTAGATAGGCCAAGTTTTATACTTTTTATGCTATCTATAAGAAAAGTAAAGAACTTTGGTAAAGAAAAGAAAGTAAAGCTTGCAAGTAAAACTTGGGATGGGTATAAATGAAAATTTATAACCAAAGCATGCTTAAGGCATCTTGTGTAGGTTAAATTGCATCTAGTGGTGGCTTGCAACTAGTAGCTTGCCAATAATAACTTGCCTTGGTTGGTGAAGTGGTTGAAATTCTCCTCGTCTTCTTCGGGGTAGAACTCCTCCTCCACGTAGACTCGTTTGGTACTATGGTCTATAAATGAATACGGGGTACACAATCACCAAACAATACTTAACTAGTGTATTTACCACCCTAAGGCACACACTTGATGATATGGTATTATCACAAACATCACAAGATTTAAAGAACTAGTTTCATTATTTTATTTGAGAAAAGTAATTTCTACTCATTGTATTTAATTAAGATTTAATATTATCCAATTAGAATATGGGACCATATGGACACATGTCACATATTCTAAAACATGGGAATGTGATTTAAAGGGTTGCTCACATTTTATAAAGTTTAAGTTTATTATTCAAATGATATAAAGTGACTAGAAATGCCCTAATAGCATTCTTTTGATACTAGTTCAATGTCACTGCATGCAAACCTAAATATTTTTACATATTCAGATAGCTATCACCAATGTGATTTTTGAGAGTTGGAATCAACTAAAAAGCTATTGTGGTTGATTTTTGAAAAAAAATTGAATGTAGAAAAGTCTTTGTCTAGTTATTTTTGCTATAGATTATCTCTGACTCAAAATGACTTAAATCCAATGGTCTTGGATAGATATTTTAATTATATTTCTAACAAAATTTGAATCATGTCATTTGGTTAAGTAAATCTTTCTGAATTGATTTTTAAATCTAGGCACATAATCTAGTTTAAACCTAAATGGAAAAATACTAAATTGAATCTTAGGGCCAGCGCGGGAAAACTAATGGGCAGACCCAGTGGAGCTCCGTGACGCAGAGGGCGACTGACAGGGCGGTCCTACACGTCAGCGGCTGCTATTTAGTGAAACGGTACGGGGCATTCTCAGTCGTGCGATTAGAACAAGAATTGATGACCGTGGTTCATCGTATCCGATGAACAGTTTCGGTGAGAACAAACCCTAACGCGACACGGTGGGGGTCTACAGTGGCTCACCTGGGCTCCAGCTAGGCGTGGCGATGGGGCAATCAAAATGGGAGACGACGGTGGTCCTAGGCATGGTCGTGGCGGCTCCTGGGCAGCTCCAATCGACGGTGCCTCTTCTCCTCTGCTGCGGCCAGCTCCGGCGAACTGCGGCTAGATTGGCTCCGGGGAGAAGTGTGGGGTGGTCAGTGGCGAGAGGGAAGTGGAATGGTGTGCGAAATGAGGCTGGGGGAGGCCGCCTTTCATAGGCTCGACGACGGGAAAGAGCGGCATGGTCAGGCGGTGCTGGAGACACGGCTACTGGCTTATGTCGGCGTGGCTGCGAGCGGTGGTCGACGTAGTGCTCCCTGGCGGTCCTCTACGGCTTAAAGGCCCGGCTAGGGGCGGTGGCATTTGGTCGGGTGCAGCTCGTGCTCTGCACAGATGAAACGGCGTTCGACGCGGCGCAAGGTGGCTGCGGGTCAAGCGGCGGCAAACGGGCATGCCCGTGCTGCTACTGGAGTCATGGCGAAGAAGTGCGCGGGGGCTATGGTCGAGGCGCGACGAGCGCACGCTTGTCGGGCGTGGCGCTCTAGCGTGTGCTCGGCATGGCACATACACGGTGGGAGCGGTGTCGCTGGGGGTGGTCCACGGCCTGGTTGTTGTCGAGGGGTGGACAGGGAGATGTGGTAGTGTGTGGCAATCGTCCTAGACATGGCGGGAGAGAGAGCGGCACTCTGGGCTGAACGGTCCATGGTCGACCGACGGTGACCATCTTTGGGCGGCGCTCTACTAGCGCAACGGCGAAGAGGGGTGCTGTCTGGGGCTGGGTTAGGGTAAGAGGGGACAAGGGGAATGTAATGGGGGCAAAAGCATTGAAGGATCACTACTCAAATAGTAGAATTAGGCTAGAGTTTATTCTGTGTCTGCAAGGTGTTCGGTCAAATGGCCGCAAGAAATTCAAATTCAAATTTCTGAAATATTTTTGGTGTGTGTGTTGGTCCTAAGCTTTATCATCTGTGGTTGCTTGGGTTTGGCAAATGGAGTTGGTTTAGTGGGTTTTTGAGGAAGTGGGATCTTCCCATATATATTGAATTCAATTTTCCAGTGTCATTTAAATTGTCTTGCTAGAGGTTTCTGTAAATTTTTAAAGTGGTCCTTGGTACATCTTCACTTGGTCTAGCAAGGGGTGAAAAGAGTTGAGAAAGTTTCTGTTTGGAAATGACTTCTAGGGACACCTAAATTGGCCTAGTGGATTAAAATGGTCAAAATGACCATTTGCATTATTTCATCTTATTTGATTTCTTTTTCTTTGGATTTTGTTTTTAAATTGTCTAGATGATGTGTCATTCGCCTCTAAACCATTTCATATCATTTAGATCACTCAAACATGGCATTTCCAAACAATTCTACACTAATGCAACACACATGCATTCATTAATCATTTTATTAATAAAAGAAGTTTTTGTTAACCCTAACTTGGGTGATTAGAATCTTGATAACCTTGATTAAAGTTTTGGCATGTTACAAACCTTCCCCCCTTAAAAAAAATCTCGTCCCAAGATTTAAGAAAAACTAGGAACTAAGGAGATCTAGAAACTCAGTCCTAATGTAATCTTCTTGCTCCTAGGTAGCTTCTTCTGCAGTGTGGTTGCTCCATTGGATATTGAGAAACTTGATACTGCGGGTCCTAGTGGTTCTGAAGGCTTCTTCCAAGATACGGATGGGCACTTCGCGATACGTCAAATCCTTATTGATATCAATGGCTCGGTGATCGATGTTCTTCAAAACTTCGGACTTCTCTAGAACTTCTAACCACTTGCGAAGTAACGAGATGTGGAACACATTATGGATGGCTGACATCTCCTCTGGCAGTTCCAGTTGATATGATACTTCTCCTCGGCGATTTAGAATCTTGAATATATCTAGGGGGTAACTTTTCTTTCAGACTAAAACGTTGCATTCCCTTCAGTGGCGAAACCTTGAGATACACAAAATCTCCGACATTGAAGGTCAGGTCTCTACGTCTCTTGTCGGCATAACTCTTCTATCTGGATTGGGCGGTCTTGAGGTGCTCACGGACTTTGTGAACCTTCTCTTCGGCTTCTTGTAGGATATCGGGTCCAAAAATCTGACTCTCTCCTACTTGTGACCAATTCAAGAGGGTACGACACTTCCTTCCATATAAGAACTCAAATGGGGCCATTTGCAAACTGGCTTGATAACTGTTGTTGTATGAGAATTCTGCGAAAGGCAGACAATCTTCCCATTTTGATCCATACTCTAACATACAAGATCTCAACATATCTTCTATGATTTGGTTGACTCTTTCAGTCTGTCCATCAGTCTGCAGGTGATAAGTTGTGCTGAAATATAACTTGGTTCCTAATCCTTCTTGGACTTTCTGCCAAAATCTTGAGGTAAATTGGGTTCCTCGATCCGATAATATGGTCTTGGGGATTCAATGCAAACTGACAATTCTAGCAATATACAACTCTGCTAGCTTAGAACTCTAGTAGGTTGTCTTCACAGGTATAAAATGGGCTACCTTGGACAGTCTATAAACTATGACCCAAATTGAGTCATTTCCCCTACTAGAAGTAGGAAAACCGGTGATTAAGTCCATTCTAACGGAATCCCATTTCCATTCTGGAATTTGTAATGGTTGGAACAATCATGCGGGTCTCTAATGTTCCGCTTTGACTCTCTGACAAATATCACACTTGGTGATGTAGCTTCTGATTTCTCTCTTCATCTTGTGTCACCAAAATTGCTCCTTCAAATCTTGATACATCTTTGTTCCTCCAGGGTGGATAGAATAAAGAGTATCATGAGATTCTTGCTTGATGGCTTGCTTCAACTCCGAATCTGCTGGCACACAGATACGTCCTTTGTACCACAAAACTCCTTCTTCATCGTCGGTAAATCCGGGTACCTTTCCTGTACCAATACGACGTTTGATTCCTTCGATACTTGCATTTCCCTTCTGGGCTTCCTTGATTTGACTGATCAAAGTGGGTTGAAGTTCAATGCTAGCTAAAAATCCTTTGTTAACTAGCTCCATTCTAAACTGCTCCAACTCTTCATGCAAACTTGGCTGGCTCTTTTTAATCATGGTGTTTAATCTACACGGCAATCTTCTAAGAGCATCCGCTACCACATTGGCTTTGCCGGGGTGATAGTGAATGTCAAGGTCATAATCCTTGATTAACTCTATCCATCTCCTTTGCCTCATATTCAACTCCTTCTTGGTGAAAATATACTTGAAGCTCTTGTGATCTGAATAAATCTCACAGCGGTTACCCATAAGGTAATGACGCCATGTCTTCAATGCTAAAACTACGGCTGCTAGTTCAAGATCATGGGTAGGGTAGTTTTGCTCATGCTGTTTTAGTAATCGAGACAGATATGCTATGACTTTGCCTTCTTGCACCAACACACATCCGAGACCAATCTTGGATGCATCACAATACACATCAAACGGTTTCTTGATATCTGGCATAATCAATATTGGGGATGAAATCAATCTCTTCTTGAGTTCTTGGAAACTTGCTTCACATTTGTCGTTCCATTCAAACTTCTTGTATTTCTTCAACAGTTGGGTCATCGGTCTTGCGATGCTAAAAAATCCTTCAACGAACTTGCGGTAATATCCTGCTAATCCGAGAAATTCACGGACTTGGGTGTGAGTTGTTGGGGCTTCCCATGCTTCAACATCTCTGATCTTGGCGGGATCAACAATGACTCCTCCTGCCGACACAATATGTCCTAGGAATCCTAATTCTTTCAACGAGAACTCACATTTGCTAAACTTAGCATACAACTGATGCTCTCTCAGGGTTTCAGGGACAGTTCTCAGATGTTGCTCATGGTCTTCTTCTGACTTGGAATAGATAAGAATCTCGTCGATAAAAACAATGACAAACTTATCCATAAAGTTCATAAAGATCTTATTCATGAGAGTCATGAAATAAGCAGGGGCATTGGTTAATCCAAAACACATGACCGTATACTCATACAATCCATATCTGGTGGTAAAGGCGGTCTGTGGAATATCCGTTGCACGAATCTTGAGTTGATGATAACCAGTCCTAAGATCAATCTTAGAGAACACTGTAGCACGAGTCAACTGATCAAACAGTTCCTCAATCTTGGGTAGTGGGTACTTGTTCTTGATGGTGACATCATTCAGCTTCCGATAATCAGTGCACAAACGGTTACCTCCATTTTTCTAGTCCACAAACAAGACAGGTGATCTCCATGGAGATGCGCTTGGTTGAATCAAACCGTTTGACAGGATAGCATCAAGTTGCTTCTTCAGCTCCCCTAGTTCATATGGGTTCATGCTATAGGGTCTCTGTGTTATGGGTCTTGTTCCAGGAATTAGTTCAATAATGAACTCGATATCCCGATCCGGGGGCATACCAGGCAATTCATCTAGGAATACGTCGGGGTATTCACAGACTACTCTGACTTAGTCTATGGTTGGTAGGGATAGACTCTTGTTGCACTTGAATATATGGGGTAAGGTTTCAGATATATGCTCTACTGATTCTCCAGAGCTACTAGTCATGGTTTTGGCTTTCTTGTCACAGTCGATCAATCCTTTATGTTTCGACATCCAATCGATTCCTAGTATTACTTCCAAACCTTTGGTTCCAAGTAGTATTAGATTGGCTTAAAAATCTATCCCATGGATTTTGATAGGCACAGCCTTGCAAATTTTTCTAGCTTTGTTGGTTGAATCGGGTATTTGAACTATCATAACATGCTTCAAATTGGTTGGGTGAATCTTACTAGTGCATGCAAATTCTTCTCTAACAAACGAGTGCGGTGCTCCGGAATCAAACAACACTCTCGCTAATACTTAGTTAATATAAACATACCCAACACGACATGTGGCGCTTCCTGGGCTTCTTGCGCATTCATGTGGAACAGACGGCCGTTGCAGTTGAGTGAATTCCCTAGGGCAAACCTTCTTCCGGTTTGAAAACACGGCGCTGCTGCTGAGCTGGGGCATTTACATTGGTGGTGGCTGCAAGCTTCTTGGGACACTCAATGGAGTAGTGACCCTTCACTCCACATTCAAAGCAAGTAATCTGGGACTTGTCTTTGGCTGCAAAAGGTAGCGCGTTGCTTCTAGTCCTTGGGGCAGTAGTGTTGTTGTTGTGGTTGGACTTGGGAGGTGCACGGTTGAAGTTGTTGGAGTTGCCGGGGTTATTGTTGTGGTCTCCTCCGAACTTCACATTTCCTCCGCTACGGTTGGGGTAGCTTGGACGAGACATTAGGGGTCTATTGTTCCTTGGGGCATATCTTGTAGACGGGTTGGGGCAAATACTTCTGATGGTTGTTGGATCCAGTATGGTGCATCATTCTATGCTTGCGGTTCTCATTGGCTTGGTTGATCTTCTCTTCCATCTGGATGGCAGGGTTGACTAGCTCTTCGAGATCTTCAAAATGGATGTTGATTAACACCGTTTGCATCTCATCATGCAATCCATTCAGGAATCTCTCCTTCTTCTTGGCTTCAGTGTTGATCTCATCAGGTGCATACCTAGCGAGAGACAAAAAAATTCACGGTACTCAACTACTGTCATCCTTCCTTGCTTCAGTTCTCGGAACTCATCTCCCATTCTGGTGACTAAACCTTGCGGTACATGGGTGCGGCTAAAATTGGTCTTGAAAGCTTCCCATGTCATCACTTGATCATGGTTCACGATACGGGTGCTATTCCACCAGGCTCTTGCATCTCCTGCCAGATAGTGGGTGGCAAACAGTACTTGCTCGTTGGCATCAAGTCCTTCGACTTCTAGGTTATTCTATATGGTTTTCAACCAATCATCTACATCTAATTGGTCTTCAGACTTGCTAAAGATAGGGGGATTGGTATTCTGGAAGTTCTTGAGCTTGGATCCATGATGATCCTGATTTCCATGGCCTTGATTATTGTGGGCCATCTAAGCAATCTGTTGCAGGGTGGCTAGGTTGGCTTGACGCTCCGCTCTACTAGCTCACGGTCGGAAACTAGCATCTGCAGAATCTGCAGCATCAGGTCCTGCGATGAGCTGCTTCCTCCGGGGTTTCCACGAGTCATCTGAAGATTGAGATACATAAAGGGGTAAGAGGGAAAGTTCTAAGGTTCATGGTTTTGTTTTCAAAAGCTTTTAGACTTTGAGTTTGACTAATATTTTGCAAACTACCAACTTCTCATTCATTCAATCAAAGCACACGATACAAACACACACCCACACCACAACATAAAAGGGAAACATATGGTTTTAAGAACCATTCTGTAAACTAGGATACAGTGGGACCGGTACAACTCCTTCCTATGGTAGTGATCAGGTGCATCTACTCATCATGGATGAAGTTGGAATCATCATCATCGGTGTAGTAGCCCATGGCATCATCCTCCAGGTAATCCTCGTCATCACTAAGGTACGAATGAAGATCTCCCTAGATGTCTTCACCTTCTTCCTCTTCTTCTTTTGCTACCAGCTAAGCTTCTTGTTCCTGGATGGTCTTCTCGAGGTCGACCACCTTCTTGCGAAGATGAGCGATGGTGCTATCCTTCTTCTCGCGTTGCCAGCGAAGTGATTGACGATCCTTGACGAGCAGGGCGAAAGTCTGGGCCTTTTGGGCGGCAATGGCAAGGTTGTGGTTGGCATAGGCTCGAGCATTGTCCAATTCATTCTGCCTATCATACAGTTGGAAGTCAAGATTGTCCACTTGGCGCTTCATCTCTGGGTGACTTGGCATCTCCAATGGCATTCCCATAGAATCACTCCTTTCATAGTGCGCAAAGCGAGTTCCCTGGATCAAGTTGATGTTCTGTCCACAAAGACGGGCGAGAGCTTCATGCATTGCCCTGGCTAATCCATCTAGCCAGCTGTTCTCTCTCACGGTGAATTGAATCTTCTCAGAAAGGGGTGCTTCCATCTTGCCTCGAAGGTCTGCAACTATTAGCCATTGTAGGTCTCCTTCTGGGTGATCATTGAGTTGTGCTCCGAAGAATTCCAGATGCGGACGCTCAAGGTACTCAAACAGTGCATCAATATCCCTCTCGAAGATCAGTTGGTCTACGTTGCCCAACTAGTAGAACTTGCAGTACTGAACTTCCATCTACAAGAATTTAGGATGAGTAAGTTAGTGAGGTGATCAAGTGTGTCAAGTTTTAGGTAGCAAAGTAAGAAATTTTTAGGAACATGAATGTTTTTGAAAGAATGAAGGAGAAGAGTGGGAATAGTTTTTCATAAATACTCACTTCATTTGTTTTTTAAACTAAGTTTTTGTTTGGACGTCCATTCTAACTAGGGTCTCCTATGGCCAGGATGGCTCTGATACCAGCTTGTCAACACCCGGATTTTTAATCCCAGATGCCTGTTATGCCATACATCGCAATCCTAGGATTACCATTTTTGCGAGACATAAGAAATTGGATATCATAGTACATCATCCATTACAAACCATAATAAGGTCTTAAACAATTAAAGGATCTCATGATCTAGTCTTAGTAGAAAAAAGCAGCGGAATAACAAGCGTAGCGGTGGGCTCCCTCTTCAGTGTCACAGGCAATGCTGACAATGGGAGATGATCCTAGTTGTCGTAGCCATCCTGCTGTCCATCTTCCTGATAGTCCTCCTCATAGTCTCGCCACGGGAATAGCTAGGGACAAAGCCATGAGTACTATTTAAATACTCACAAACTATCACTAACAAGTAAGGTAATTCTAGTAGGAAAATGCTAAGCTCTAAGTTTATTTGCAAAGGCTAATTTGAAACCTAAGCTGAGTTCAGAAGTAAAGAAAGCTAATCTAATGTTCTAAATCACTTAAGTAGGAAACTACTTTCATGTTCACAACCCTGTTGTGGTCAAGTCAAAGTCACAAATCCTTTCATAAGTCATTTTGAAAACATTTGACGATGGAACAGTATGGCCACTCCAACTGTCCATGACCATGGACGCGGCTATTCGAATAGTTTGACACTCTATAGAGGTGGTACACTTTCACCAAAAAATTCGATACATCCGTCAGGGATAACCCTGAATCATCATACTTAGTATGCGGATAATCAATCATAACCTTTCAATTGCACACCGTAGTATAGGCACCTCCCCTATGAGCTTGGCCTCCCAGCCATGGTCATCTGCCATCCTGGGCACTGCATAGGTGGACAACATCGAGAGGTAGCCCCAACTCAAACCTCTCCCGTGAGGGAACCCATACTAATGCATATAAACTTCTGGCTAAGCCTTACCCAATTCAGGTATTGTGGTTGTACGGTAAAGTTGGAATGGTATCGCATCCGAACCCAACCATCAGTTTTTATAAAGGGCTAAGGCTCAGGCCTCAACATTTTCATCATCATAAACCATTTGTGTTTCTCACCACATGCCAAAACATCTCAATAGAATAACTCATCATTCCAAGGTTTTCATAATCATTTTCACCAAGTATTCCCATCTAATGTGATCACATTTTATGCTTAGCACTAGCCACTAAGCTTAAGAGTGTTCACTAATGAGGGTGCTAATCTTCAATCTCATGACATAGAATGTCATCTAAGTATAACTAGATAGGCCAAGTTTTATACTCTTTATGCTATCTATAAGAAAAGTAAAGAACTTTGGTAAAGAAAAGAAAGTAAAGCTTGCAAGTAAAACTTGGGATGGGTATAAATGAAAATTTATGACTAAAGCATGCTTAAGGCATCTTGCTTAGGTTAACTTGCATCTAGTGGTGGCTTGCAAGTAGTAGCTTGCCAATAATAGCTTACCTTGGTTGGTGTAGTGGGTGAAATTATCCTACTCTTTTTCGGGGTAGAACTCCTCATCCTCGTAGACTTGGTCGGTACTATGGTCTATAAATGAATACGGTGTACACAATCACCAAACAATACTTAACTAGTCTATTTAACACCCTAAGGAACACACTTGATGATCTAGTATTATCACAAACATCACAAGGTTTAAAGAACTAGTTTCATTATTTTATTTGAGAAAAGTAATTTCTACTCATTGAATTTAATTAAGATTTAATATTCTCCAATTAGAATATGGGATCATGTAGACACATGTCATCACCACATATTCTAAAACATGGGAATGTGATTTAAAGGGTTGGTCACATTTTATAAAGTTTAAGTTTATTATTCAAATGATTTAAAGTGACAAGAAATGCCCTAATAGCATTCTTTCGGTACTAGTCCAATGTCACTACATGCAAACCTAAATATTTTCACATATTTAGATAGGTATCACCAAATGTGATTTTTGAGAGTTGGAATCAACTCAAAAGTTATTGTGGTTGATTTTTGAAAAATGTTTGAATGTAGAAAAGTCTCAGTTTGGTTATTTTTCCTATAGATTATCTCTAACTCCAAATGACTTAAATCCAACGGGCTTGGATAGATATTTTAATTATCTTTCTAACAAAATTTGATACATGTCAGTTGGTTAAGTAAATCTTTATGAATTGATTTTTGAATCTGGGCACAAAATCTAGTTTATACCTAAATGGAAAAATACTAATTTGAATCTTACGGCCAGCGCGGGAAAACTAACGGGCCGGCCTAGTGGCGCTCTGCAGCGTAGAGGGTGACTGACAGGGTGATCCTACATGTCAGCGGCTGCTATTCAGCGAAATGGTACGGGGCATTCTCAGCCGTGCGATTAGAACAAGAATCGATGGTCGTGGTTCATTGTTTCCGGTGAAACAGCTTCGGTGAGAACGAACCCTAACGCGGCACGGTGGGGGTCTACGGTGGCTCACCTGGGCTCCAGCTAGGCATGGTGATGGGGGTAATCGAACTGGGAGACGACGGCGGTCCTAGGCGTGGTCGCAGTGGCTCCTGGGGAAGCTCCAATCGACAGCGCCTCTTCTCCTCTGCTGCGGCCAGCTCCAGTGAAATTCCAGCAAAATGCGGCTCGATTGGCTCTAGGGAGAAGTGTGGGGTGGTCAATGGCGAGAGGGGAGTGGAATGAAGTGAGAAATGAAGTTGGGGGAGGCCTCCTTTTATAGGCTCGACAACGGGACAGAGCGCATGGTCAGGCGGTGGTGGCGACACGGCTACTGGCTACTATCGGCGTGGCTGCAAGCGGAGGTCGACGTAGTGCTCCCTGGCAGTCCTCTACATCTTAATGGCGCGGATAGGGGCGGTGGCATTTGGTCGGGCACGGCTCGTGCTCTACGCGGCCGAAGCAGCGTTCGACGCGGTGCACGGTGGCTGTGGGTCAAGCGGCGTCAAACGGGCATGTCCGTGCTGCTATTGGAGTCATGGTGAAGCGGTGCGCGCGGGCTATGGTCGAGGCGCGGCATGTGCACGCTTGTCGGGCGTGGCGCTCTGGCGCGTGCTCGGCATGGCGTAGAAACAGTGGGCGTGGTGTTACTGGGGGTGGTCCACGGCCTGGCTGTCATCGAGGGGTGGACAGGAAGAGGCGGTAGGGTGCGGTGATCGTCCTAGACATGGCGGGAGAGAGAGGGGTGCTCCGGGCTGAACGGTCCATGGTCGACCGACGGTGACCATCTTTGGGCGGCGCTCTAATGGCACAACAGCAAAGGGGGGTGCTGTCTAGAGCTGGGTTAGCGTAAGAGGGGACAAGGGGAGTGTAATGGGGGCAAATGCATTGAAGGATCACTGCTCAAACAGTAGAATTAGGCTAGAGTTTATTTTGTGTCTCCAAGGTGTTCGGTCAAATGGCCACAAGAAATTCAAATTCGAATTTCTGAAAGATTTTTGGTGGGTGTGTTGGTCCTAAGCTTGATCATCTGTGGTTGCTTGGGTTTGGCAAATGGAGTTGGTTTAGTGGGTTTTTGAGAAAGTGGGATCTTCCCATATATATTGAATTCAATTTTCCAATGTCATTTAAATTATCTTGCTAAAGGTTTCTGTAAATTTGTAAAGTGGGACTTGGTACATCTTCACTTGGTCTAGCAAGGGGTGAAAAGAGTTGAGAATGTTTCTATTTGGAAATTACTTCTAGGAACACCTAAAGTGGCCTAGTGGATTAAAATGGTCAAAATGACCATTTGCATTATTTAATCTTATTTGATTTCTTTTTCTTTGGATTTTGTTTTTAAATGGTATAGATGATGTGTCATTCACCTCTAAACCATTTCATATCATTTAGATCACTCAAACATGGCATTTCCAAAAGATTCTACACTAATGCAACACACATGCATTCATTAATCATTTTATTAATAAAAAAAGTTTTTGTTAACCCTAACTTGGGTGATTAGAATCTTGATAACCTTGATTAAAGTTTTGGGATGTGACATCAGGATCTCAAAGAAGAAGGGATATCATACTTAGGCGTTTCAAAAAATTATGAGATAAATTACATCATGTTGGGAGGATGATTTTATGCAATCATGCAAATTTGCAAGTTCCAACTCATATTCATTTCATGGTCATGTTGGGAGCCATCTTATCAACAAGTTTTTTCACATACATAGGTGATTACCTAAGTTCATTCGCAATGTGTAAAAAGGCACACCTTAAGGCCTATGTGGCATCCTCTAATTAAGGTTCACCTTATACAATTTGGAGAAAATAAAGTTATCTTTAAGCCTAAGGTGCACCCCAAAATCTTGTTGGTTGCCCATAGAAAATAGAAAAATCATTTCCCCTCTCTCCTTATTTCTCATGTGATTGTTCTCAAAAGGGTTCAAATTTTCAAGATTCTAAATCTTAGCTAGAAGTCGAACCAGTCGGAAAAACTCTGTGTGGTTTCTGATATATTAACTGACCGCTTGACGGGTACCTCCAAAAGATTTTTCATAAAACTTTCAAATTAACCTACAATTTATTACTGGTACTTCAAATTCGACCTTATTTCGATATATAGACATAAAGTCATTCAAGTGAGTGGAGTCATATAGCTAGGAAGCTTGAAAACTCCTAAAACATGGGAATCGCAAGTACGACATGCTGTTGATCCACTATATATGTTCGAGAACATAGCTTGTGGTATTCAAATCCAATATTCTCCGCACTCGTGTTACAGAAAATCACAATCTCATCATCATTGACAAAATTGAGAATGTTCCTTTCAAGTAGTTGGACACTCACACCCACGACACTTCTTACTACTAGAAGATGCATCCATCTACCTCTAAAATGACATTTAATACAAGAATAATCTATCATGCTTACTTGTAGATCAAGTTGTCCTAATTTCATTAAATGTCAAGATGCAAAGTCTTAGCAAGAAGTTGAACCCATTGTCAAAAGTCTTGGTGGTTTTTGATAAATTAATTGACCCCTTGATGGGTACCTTGAAGAGCTTTTTCATAGAACTTTTGAACCAACCTATAGTTTACCTGCAGTAGTTCAAGTTATACCTACTTTCAATAAATCAGAATGAAGTCATTCAAGTGGGCAAAGTTAGCTAGGAAATTTTAGAACTCATAAAACATGGTAAATCGTAAGTACAACAAGTTGGTCCACTATATATGTCTGAAAACTAGGCTTGTGGCATTCAGATCCATATTCTTCTGACTTCCTTTACGGGAAAGAACACCTCTCATCATCAATTGGAAAATTTGAGAATGTTCTTTCATGAGATAGTTGGAAACTCACACTAACGACATTGTTTACTACAAGAAAATGCACCTCTCTACCTCCGAAAAGATATTTAATTCAAGAGCAATCAATCGCGCTTACTTGCATTGTAGCTCAAGTTTGACCTAATTTGGTTAAACTATCAAGATGCAAAATCTTAGCGAGAAGTTGAACATGTAGTCAAAACTCTTGGTGGTTTATCATATATTAATTGTGACCCCCTATGGGTACCTCCAAAAGCTTTTCGTAAAACTTTCAGAGCAAAACCTACAATTTTACTTGTAGTTTCAAATTTGACCTAATTTCGATAAATCGACATAAAGTCATTCAAATGGCCAGAGTTAGCTAGGAAGTTTGAAAACTCATAAAACATGGGAATCATTGGTACAACATGTTGGTCCACTATATGTCGGTAAAATTGGCTTCTGGCAGTTAGCTCCAATATTCATTAGACATTTCTTTACGGAGAAGAACAACCTCGCTCGTCATTACTCAAAAAATTAAGAATTGAATGTTCTTTCCTCCTAGTTGGAAAGCACACCGACGACACTGTTTACTACAAGATAATGCACCCGGCTACCTATGAAAGGTCATTTGTTTCAAGAGCAATCTATCGCGCTTACTTATAGCTCAAGTTTGACCTAATTTCGTTAAATGGTCATGATGCAAAATCTTAGCAAGAACTTAAACCTGTTGTCAAAACTCTCCATGGTTTCTGATATATTAATTGACCCTGTGCTGGGTATCTCCAATTTTTTCATAAATCTTTAAAACCAACCTACAATTTAGTTGTAGTTCAAGTTTGACCTAATTTCGATAAATCGGCATGTAGTCATTCAAGTTGGTAGAATTAATTAGCTAGGGAGTTTGAAAACTCATAAACCATATGAAAATCATAAGTAAAACACGTTGGTCCACTTAATATGTCTAGAAGCATGGCTTATGGCGTTGAGATCCATATTATTCGGACTTTCTTTACAGAAAAGAACCATCTCGTCATCACTCAGAAAACTGATAATTTTCTTTCCTAATAGTTGGAAACTCACATCGACGACATTGTTTACTACAAGAAGATGCACCCATCTACCTCTGAAAAGACATTTAATTCAAGAGAAATCTATCGCGCTTACTTGTAGCTCAAGTTTGACCAAATTTCGTTAAATAGTCATGATGCCAAATCTTAGCAAGAACTTAAACCAGTTGTCAAATATTTCGATGGTTTCTGATATATTAATTGACCCCATGCTGGGTACCTCCATTTTTTTCCCGTAAATCATTAAAACCAACCTACAATTTAGTTATAGTTCATGTTTGACCTAATTTTGATAAATCGGCATGTAGTCATTCAAGTTAGTAGAATTAATTAGTTAGGAGTTTGAAAACTCATAAAACATATGGGAATCGTAAGTAAAACACGTTGTTCCACTTAATATGTCTAGAAGCTTGGCTTATGGCATTGATATCCATATTATTCATACTTTCTTAACGGAAAAGAACCATCTCGTCATCACTCGGAAAACTGAGAATTTTCGTTCTTGATAGTTGGAAACTCACACCAACGACATTGTTTACTATAAGAAGATGCACCCATCTACCTCTGAAAATACATTTAATTCAAGAGCAATCTATTGCACATACTTGTAGCACAAGTTTGACCTAATTTCGTTAAATTGACAAGAAGTCACTAGAGTGTGAAAAGTTAGCTACGAAGCTTGAAAAATCCTAATACTAAAAACTTGAGTATTACATATAAGAAACCGTGGTCTAGTTTGTGTGATAATTGGGGCGATTGCATT
Source organism: Avena eriantha (assembly GCA_910589775.1). Taxonomy (NCBI): domain Eukaryota; kingdom Viridiplantae; phylum Streptophyta; class Magnoliopsida; order Poales; family Poaceae; genus Avena; species Avena eriantha. The sequence continues at coordinate 332,808,103 of OU342742.1, read as the reverse complement.
TTCTTTTAAATGTGGTAGGTCTCATAGGAGCGAGGTGCTTGAGACTGAAAACGGTAGGTGGATGTACAAGTTAAATCAAGGACCTCATGAAAAATGAAAATTACATCCAAGTACATGCATTTAGCACAAGGACCCTAAAACTGACAATGAAGTGTGTGTTTTGAGGTTTGCGCATACTAGCGTTCATTGTGCTAATGACTATTAGTAGAATCTTTCTAGATGCTAATAATGGAAAAGAAGATCCAACGGTTACCAATGTTTGGATTTGCCAGTCTTGATACAACTGTTAATGTTCGATGTTAACCATATACTATAAAGTGTTGTGGTACTGTAACACATAAGACAAGATAAAGATAAGATAAGAAGTACTGCGAATGGCCAGTCTTTTGAGTAACCTTCCCTCCCAATGTTTAGGAAGCAAGTGAAAATTTCGTAAATCGGAAAATTTTGAATTTTTTTGCCGCCAAGGACCAAAGTGGTTTCCTTCCTATGTACTCCTTGTCCCTACTCCACACCAACATGGCTGCCGAACATGCCAGAGACACAGAGCTGCTGTACCAAGGCACACGTACGCAGCACCACGTTGTGGACGAGGGAGAGATTAGTCGGGCCAGTGCGCGAGGGGAAATGGGAGGGGGGATGGAGGATGGATGGGGAGAGGCAGTGAAGGATAGAGAAAACACACAATTTTTTGTGTGTGCATAGGTCCTGAAATTTACTACTTGTAGAGTGTACACTATAAGGCCGCAGGAGTACCTCATGTCAATAACCCATCATAACTTTGCTCTAACATCGAACCACCTTCAACTCTTCTTTGTTGCTACCCTCTTCCCTTGCCTACGTTTTATTCTCTCAGCATGTACAGTGCATGGACGGAGGTGAGCATATGTCTAAGGAAAGAAATATAAATCTTATCTTATCTTACCATCTTATAGTGTACGTATAACTTTGAATATTGACCGTTGTATCAAGACTCGTGAATCCCAACATTTCTAGCCATTGGATGTTCTTTCCATTCTAGCATCTAGAAGATTCTATTGATAGTCTTCATCACAATGTGCACAAACCTCAAAACACACTTCTCCATCATGCTAGAATTTTGTCCCTCATTTCTCTAGACCATGTTACCAAAATTTTCAAGTTTTTGATAGCTAATAATTGTTGACTTCTACATGATATACAAAGTACAAGAACCAAATATACACCCATACTTTATAGATGTTGATCAAAAAATTATAATTTTTTTATGTTTTACCTATTATAAATTTATATAGTGATGATATGCTAGACGTCTATTATCTGAGTCTCACATGCCGGACACGTGCAACTTACTAGTATACTATAGTGTACTGGTATTTTCTTTTTCCCTAATAAGGGCATCAACAATGTGTACCAAAGCACACCTCAAGGGGCCTGTTCGTCTTCTGTACCAAAGTTCGCAGGACAGCGCATGGCAGTACCTAAGTTGCCTGAAATTACCGCGTTTCGAAAACTTGGGCCGCAAACTACTGAGAGGGGCCATTTCGAGGCAAACTCATCTCACCCCTGCCAAATTCAAACATTCTGTTAAACTACCCCATGAAGTAGACGGTCGGGACCCTCATGTCGGTTATCTGTCTGTGACGCGAGCGCCAACACGGCAACCTCTTAGGAAAATCGAGCAGCTAAGTGGATTGGATGCGTTGACCAATTTCATAAATCCATTCCCAGCTTTCCCCTAGCACCGGCGGCGTCGGAATCCACCCTCCAGGCAGGACGATCCCTTCGGACATTTGACTTCCGGCACCAAGTTGCTGTGCCCAGTTGCTACGCCCAGTCGCTGATCCCGAGCTCCAATGGCGCATGCCGTAGCCGCCATTGTGAGGCTCTAGCCCACCTCCGCCGTCGACGAGCTGAGCAGCTCGGAGGATGGAAGATCCTACTATCAAGAAAGATGAAGTTCTGTCTACAAGCGGGTGAGCTACCCTTCTCTTTGCTATTCGCACTAATTACAACTGCTAGCTGGCTACTGAACCTCAAATTGTTTGTTAGCCCAACACTGACAAACATATTTTGTCCACAGTTTTCTGTCAAGTGGGATCTACACGGACCCCCCTTGCCTGGTTACGGTAGTCCTCTACAGGTATGACTATAAGGGAAGAGGTATGGACACCATTGTTTCACGATTGAAGAAGCGCATGCGCAGATCTGCACTATATCTGGTATGGTTGCTGCTCTACACAATCATGTTGAATTATGTCCGAAGCAGACTACAAAGTTCAGCTTCATGGATGAACGTGGCATCATGGTTCCAATAACGTGTGACAGTCAGCTAATTGGGTTGATGAAAATGTATGCTTCGGCTGCCATGCTTGAGCTGAAATGTGATGTACTAGATGTGGAAGCTGCTGCAACTGGGAGTCGCCCTTCTATTCTTGGACAGGGTGGTTGCTCGAACCCAATTAGCTCCTGGTAAGCAAAGGTCTCTTGGGGTTCGCATGTTTGTGTTGAATTATAATTTTTGTTTTATTTACTCTGTAGATATTGGGCAGTTATGCAACAGTCTTGTTTCTTTGACAAGAAGCACCGCAAGGTTAGAAACATGACTGGCAGGTCAATCATTTTGCTGCCTGAAGAAATTAAAAACGAGTGGAAACATTTCATTTTGCTGCCTGAAGAAATTAAAAACGAGTGCAAAGATGATGCTAGACACGATTCTGGTGCCCATTGTCCCGGCGATGCAGAGTATGTGAAGCTAAGAAAATTGGCACCAAGGAAGAGGAAGAAGGCAGGAAATGAAGAAGCCAGTGGACGTGAAGGCTTGGCACCTAGGCTGCGGAAGAAGGCTGCTGGCAATGAAGATGCATAGTAATGTGTTGAACTTGAACCTATATATGTAATTCTGTTAAATTCTGATCGCTGTGTGTGTGGCATGTTGCTGGGCAAAACAATCTACCTACGTTCTCTAAGTAAAATGTACCGCGACTTAGGGTTTGGAAATGCCCGAGTCAGTAGTTGAATCCAAAATTGTGATTGTGCCACTACTATCTAAAAACAAGGATCCACCGGTTCCACGATTGTCGAGGGGCAGGAGGTCTCCAAATACGACGGAATATAAGTGGCGTAGAAATAAATTATTTAAGCTGCCACACTCCACAAAGCAGCAACTTATTTCAGATGCTACACAACGACGTGGCAACATAAACAACAATGTTCTCACCGATAATGCCCAGATGAGGAGGAAATTGGTACCACTTTCTGGCCTAATCTTGAGACCGTGTATCTCACCGCCTCTTTGCTCCTCCATCCCGTGCATCTGTCGAAGCTTCCGGATCTCCAGTAACCAGTTGTACGTGCTTCCACTTTATAAATTGTGGTTGTGCCATTTGCATGCGGCCAAATCCACGTATATTATGTTTAAACAAACCACCAATGTCAGAATACACTAGTAGAAAAGGGGTCTTTGGTCCACGGTCACGTTCCCAATCCGGGATAGAGATCTAAATCGAGGCAGAAATTGATCTAAATCACAAATTCTTCCACAAATTAATCGAGATAGAGATATAAATCGAGGCATTTCATTAATTCAACCACAAATTCTTCTAAACAAAGGTGCGATTTCACATCCTACATTAATTCAACCACTAGTCAACAATTTCACTTCCGTTGCCGCTGTCCTCCGAGCTGCCGGCTTCCTCGTCGTCATCGGACAGAACCTCCACTATTTCCGCATTGTTCGCGAGACGGAGCACCTCTTCGTGGCGAGCGGCGGCGATGACGGTGAAATTGGTCCGTCCATGGAAGGACCAGAACCTCTCCCACCCTTCTCGGTTGCGGAGATCCAGGTGCACCACGCGCCCGTAAACGATGTGGTTGACAATCTTGGCCTTCCGCTACTTCTTGAACAGCGTCGGCCACTATGGGCTAGCCGCCGCGTACAGGGGCAACGCTCTCTTCCACGCGGGCATCTGGCGGCGGCGCGCCACGATTTTGCTGTCCATCATGACTCCGCCGGTGACGAGGAGCGGAGCCACCGGCACCCCCGCATAGCTGATGCGCCATCCATGGGGCACCATCGCGGCCGGCGGTGCGAGGATGTCGAAGTGCGCGAACATCACCGCCTTGTAGAAGTTCAGCGAGGGAATCTCCATGGCGGCGCGGTGGAGATTGGAGAGGGAGCGAGGGGGTGGACGACGAAGTGACGACGCGGTGGAGAGTGGAGAGGGCGAGGAGATGGGCGACGAAGCGACGGGCGGAATATCCAAGGGGCATTGGTCAGACAAAAGGAAGTAATGCAGGGTTAAGAAAAATTAACGGGCGACCAATTTTTCACTCCCGGGACTCTGGGGCCAATAGTTCAGACCGCTAGGTCAACAAGTACAACTATTACAACTTAAAAAAGGCACGGAGCTTAAGCTAAATAGAACTAGTTATCACACATCTCCTTGATCTTCCTAATCTTAGCCGATGCGCATCTTCCTGCGAGAGCAAGGATCGAATCGTCTACTCCTTCCTTTTAGCATCTTCCTTGCATAGTTTCAATTGTTTCTCTGCATCTTTCCTCCTGCACTTGCCAATACTCGTAGTTGTGAACTACGAGACTTTGGCCTGATGAAGATCCTTCCTTGCTTGAGTCAGTTCTTGCTCTGCTTTAGCCTTCAGGGCCAACGCCACGTCCCTCTCCTTCTCGACTTTGCTAACCTTGTCTTCCACCCCCATGAGATCTCGCTTATGCTTGGTCGTGTCAACTGGTTCCCATAGCTACATCTCAAAACTGTCAAGAAGTGAGCTGAATGCGGATTCTTTCAACTCAACAGTCATTTCCCATAGTTTGTCTAGCGTTTTCTGCATCGATTTGGGCCACTCTAGATCTACCCATTTGACAACACCGCAACTTCCGCTCGCAATGAGACCGCTGGATCCATGTGTGGTTAATGAGAAGAACACACATGCAATGACACTGGGTTGGGTACATGATATAGTTTGTGAGAAGAACACACATGCAATGACTCTAGCTGTGGTTCATGGGAAGAACCACACTTGCAATGACACTGGTGGATCCATGTGTGGTTAATGTGAAGAAACACACATGCAATGACACTGGTGTGGTACATGATTATGGTTTGTGAGAA